>JAVFBZ010147751.1:8826-18826 GCA_032466195.1 Katharina tunicata | reverse complement strand
AAAACCCTTCAGCACGACGTTAAAGACCAATCAAATTAATAAATGTATAAATAAATAAGTTATGCTGATATATAAGAAGCAAATTAAAGTTACTGATGTAATAATTATAAGACATGTGATACAATGAAACACTTTTAAAAGAATACCAATTTAAACAGATAATCGACAGGTGCATTTATAACTCTGTCTTATATCCCTGGGAACAGGTTCGAACGTAACCTATATATGGTCAACTGACGCACTTAAAGTACCTAAATAACTCGTGGAATCCTAACGATAGCACGAAGTTCTTTGTTGTACTGGATTACCTGTTCATCTGTTTATCTTATCATTTGGCACGTATCCTGTTTTGTGCCTTGTCCTTATTTTGTCTAATCTCGCTGTTTTTGTTTTTTCCTTTGATGTCGATGGTAATTCCGTTCATCACTGGCTAGTGTGTCGCCTAATTGGTAAAATAACATTAAGTAAGCAATAAAGCATCACTCCAGTAAACAAACCGATCTCTACGTCGTGCTCGCTTGCTTAATTTATTGCGTTTGTTGGTCTAAGAGATTAATATCCAATAATAATGACAAATTCCACGTATTATTTGATTTAACAGTCCAAATATACAATATTCCACATGTAATACGTTTTTCTTTCACGGAACTCTGTCCAAATATCTTTCCATTGTTCAGCGGGAAGAAACCAAATTGCTCTTCTCGTTTTACTCGGTCGATTTCTATCACTTTTTTCCAAAGATGGAATTCGGCCAAGTTTTGCTGAAAATTGGAAATTCAATAAAGAAGATCTTTTGTTGTTTTCCATTCACAGGTCAACGAGATTCAACTGTCGATATTAATTTACGCTGCAGGCGTTAACACTATAGGCATGACGCTTCGAAGATACGCGTTTTTACATGGACTGAATCTATTGAGAAAATAAAACGAGGCAAAATTGTTGTGGAATAGTCTTGTTTAAGAAAAGCGTTTAAAGTTATATAAATTAAAGTTCGGCTAAATTGTTAAAAAATATAACAAAAAAAGACATTTGCAAAAAAAGCCAATACAGAACGTTCTGGTGATGGAACCTATACCTGGGGCTGTTAGGGTCGCTGTAATCGTAACGATGCTAGTTGCGCTGCTTCGGGGTTAACAAATCGCTTTCGCCTAAAGCCCGCCATCTGTTCACTGTTTCAAGTTGGCAGCTTCCCAAAGATCGATGAATTGTGTTGTGAGGATAGAGACTGTTTAGAGACAGACTCTAATTGAGTTGTACAGCACACGATGGACGCAGACAAAGGCAATTAACGAAGGAGAAAATCCCTCACGTTAGCTCTCCCTGACAAATATCGTGGTTGGTTCTTACCCACTGTTATCTTCCACTGGCTCTGAATGACAAGAACAATTCAGTTGCATAATCTCTACTTCTTTGGACCATCAATTATATTTATTCAGCCCACGTTCAACAATAAAACAATGCGAGACGTCTGTTTAGAAAACCGGCTTAAACAGAGACGCGAAAGTTTGCTACCGCCATTTAAACGAGGATCTCAGTTGTGGAATGGACTGCTCGACTTTTCATAGATGTACCATGTAGGGCTTACTTCGTCCTGTTGTTGCAGGTTGTGGGATTTAAACTTAAAATGTGTAGTAATTCCACAACTAGAGACACACACACTGGGCGGCTAGCAATAGGCGGGTGGTTGGGCGGGAGCTTCCTGTGCCGTTGTGCACTCTGAGCCGAGAGGCGTCAGGAATATGAGTGAAACAATCTTAAGTACTGTCTAACTACTGTATAAATCTAACAAACAAACTGTTAAATTCATATAAAAATCCAATGATTAAAGTGGTTTCGGTATTATTGTAGGAGGTAAAGATTACTTTTTTTTTAAACACTCTTCTTCACATCTGCCCGGTAATTAACAAAGCACTCGTAAATCCTCGAATGAAGAGCGTACATCACATCGGACGTGATACGATCGTCGGCATTTTGACCAGAACTTTTTCGTAACGTGTCAGTAGCTGCCATCCTAGACAGATTTCCCAGTTTCCATCTGCTTTGCCCGCAGAATACAATGCACGTCTGAATTGAACTTTGCGTTTTCTAAAGCCATAAGAATTTCGCTCGGTTACCTCATGTTTGTGTGTGTGTGTTTATTGTGCATACGGCGTTACATGGGCTTACGGCGAACACAATGCAATAATTTTGGCATATTCATACAACTATCACCGTCCAGCTTACTGGAGACACCACAAAAACGAGAATCGCGCGAGGTTTAGCCGATTGGTAACAAAGCCGTTATCTTGTACGATATAACATTACTTAAAAGGCCTATATACTAATGTCTCTGAGAATTTATCTAGAACATGAGTTTATTTATCGGCTTTAATTAGTCGCTATCCCTGTGCCAGTGTGATTACTCGTTATAAAAATATTAAAGAGTTTCAGTTTTTGATATAAATAAATTTCAATAAAGCCAGTCAAAGCAATGTTTTTGTTTTTATTCGGTTTCAAGTGTGTGCTCGCGCGCTTGTGTATGATTTAAGTGTAGCTTCGCATTTTCGTTTCTTTTGCTTTACGTTTATTACTAGGTTTCATTAGAAATCAACGAAAATTATATGTTTGTTAAACAAATACGACTGAATTTTCTAAGATTTATACTCCAATTAATCGCAATCAAAATTGGATATTATATAAATATTTCTTTAACAACAGGGAATAAAGTCAGACTAGGACAGAACACACTCCGACCTTTGTATGGTTATTGGTTTAATGCTTTATGGGTTTTGTTCTTCTATCTATGTTGCTGAATATTACATTTAATACAGGAATTTATCTACTCCATTATTAGTAAACTTAACCGTATTCGTGTAAAATTAGCAGAACAAAAAAATAGCAGTAGTACTTGAAATGGACATTTAATATTCGTCTCTTACGTAAATTGTACAGCTTCCAAAATGTATTGATATGAGTTAATTTGTTATCGTTTAAAGAGCTTAGAACGTCTTACTAAAACACAGCTTTATTCTTGCATATATTCAACAACCACAAAAAAACAGATAAGCAAAAACGACACATATTAGACAATTCCAACGGTTCTGCGCAGCAAGTTCAAGTCGCCTATTCAGAGACAATGACATAATACATATAGTTACCTGGATCAAGCGGACAATCTAATTGTCTGCAAAGGATCCCGCCGTGGCTGAATTGGTTTAGCGTTGAACTGCAGAGACCCTTCGCTGAACCCTTTAAAGGATCGAACCCTCTGTTGACCTTATATTTATAACGGAGATTTTTCGGTGGCTGCGGAGATCGTCTGGTTGTCTTTACTAGTTTTTTTACCTGTTTTTCCACCACACATTGGCAACGCACAGTTGTAATGTACAAGTAAAATACCATTTAGTTCGACGTTAAAGTAGCATACGCACTGAAAAGTTCTGAATTTCATGAAAAATTGATATTTTGCTCAAGAAGTACAATTTGAGGCCTTCCAATAATTCCAACATCAAATTTGTAGGTTAAAGGAGATTTTTAAAATAACTAAAAAAACTAAAAACTGAATTTTCTGTCAGAATATTATTATGTGGATGTGTCAATTATCTGCCATAACTGAGCCACCAAGCCCCGCCCGCCCCCATCGACTATTCAAAATATTACCTCATTCCATATAAGGTCATGAGCCCGGCGAGATCAAAAGTTTGGCGTAAATCATTCCTATGTAGGTATGGCACACGCCAATAATATTAAACAACAACGAGACCAAACGCTTTACTTGAGGCATACGAGGAAAAATGGCCGGCTTTCCTTACGCTGGATTCGAATCATGCGTGATTTCTCCTGGCTATTACTAGCATTGAACCAACTTAAATCTTTTCATTTCAAAGTAATTGTTTTAGTTAATGCACAAACTTCAAAATTGGTTAAAATCAAGGCAATCAGAATTTGTTGTAAAACCCTAATTTTGAGTGCTTATGTTACTTTAAAGAGTAATCAAAAAAAAGAGTAAATCTTTGTGCGGGGAAGTTGTTTAGGTGGTCTATTGATTGGTTTACTAACTATGGCTATTAGACCGAATCTGAATGGATAAATCGACTCCACAACAGGTCCGAGTTTTATACAATATTAATGTCAAATTACGACTTTTTCTGCTGTTGTAATGCAAAGAACACTAGAGATACCTTGTATGGAACCCAAAGAGGAAAATGATGTCGTGCCGAGTTAGAAGGTTTCTTATGTTTCCTTTCACCTATTTCAGATTTGAGATGCCGTGGACTGAACGCTAAGGTAGAACATGGCGCGGTGGAAATCATTACCTTCAACAAGTTCGGGGCCCTGGCCCAATATAAATGTAATGACGGGTATATTATAGTCGGGGAATCTCATCGAGTCTGCCAGGGAGATGAGACATGGAGCGGGGAGGAGCCTCGATGCAAACTTAACCGGAACATAGGTAAAGAGATTCTCTGTTATTGTCTTTCTTTCGACCACGTTTCGTTCCGGCACCATTTGCTAATCGCTTTATTTTAAGATTACAAAACATTAACTGCAATTTATGAGCTGTGTCGAATTAACGAAAGGGATAATACCTAGTATTCTGGACTCTAGGTCGTTTTAGCATTTCCTCAAATATCACCAGTTGGGTTATATTTGACCTTTACACTTTGAGCATCTTCGCTAACTTATTGAGTTTTAGTATGAGTGAGTTTTATTCTGATTGCTTTCTCTTGCTATTCGTTGGCACCAGGTGATGCGGAATGCAGGAGTCCACCATTGATTCATCATGCTACACATAACCACCAAGGCAGTTCCAAATTTCCTCTGGGAACGATGCTGCGCTACTCATGTAGCGAGGACTTCTCAGCCCCAACCGGAAGTATTGACACAGCCTGGTGTGTGGGTGGAGGGGTTTGGGTGGGCCCCAATATGACCTGCGGACGTAAGACAACAGTTTAAAAATAAAATTTGTCTCTAATTTGTCATAAATATTCGAGAATTATAAAATCTGAAGGTCTAAAGCGAATACATGAAAATGTGTGAAAAACTGAAAAAAGCAGTTGATTCTTCCTCGTGATTCGAGTTATTGCTTTGCATTTTCAGGTTCTGCGATGTTTTTACATAACATTCTCGTGTGTTCGCTTTATTTTGCTCATGCTGTTAAACCTTTGACAGAAAAAGCACAGGCTGTAACCACAACCCAATTATCCAAATGTTGGGTTTTTATAAAATAGCTTCTATAGATCAATAAGCTTCAGTCAAATTGGATATTTTACACTTTCATTTAAAAAACGTAATTTTAACATTTAAATATTTTTTGTGTCTTTCTGAAAGTAACCAGTATATTGTTTATTTTTATACATTTTTATCAATTAAGTTTGAATTTTTTTAAAATTTTGGAACAGTTATTTTTATATCAAAAATATCACTTTGATGTTCAACTTCTCTTTATGTTAATATATATTAATAATCTACCCAGAAGTTGTAAATCCATCAAAGTTATGTTTTTGTTATGTGCCCAGCTTCTAAATGCTGCTTAAACGAGTTAAACAAGTAACTTATTTAGTTGTTTTGGTTATCATTTTATATAGACGCTGGCTGTGCACTGTTGCCCTCGATTGATTTTGGGGCTGTTGAGATTGTTCCTCCCAATATGATTGGTTCTAAAGCGGTTTACTCCTGCAACCCCGGATATTATCTGGCTGGACGTAAAGAGCGAACCTGTCAACCGAACGGAAAATGGGACGGAAAAGAACCAAGTTGTGAAAGAGGTACTTGTGGGTCCGTCAAGTTATCAATATGTACCCGAATATAACACAAATGCAACCAAATGTACCCAAATGATAAACATAGAGTACCACTAAGGTATTTTAACGTTAGCTAAGTCTTTTCGAGAATTTATATTTATGTGTTACATTTTAGTACAATTGGGTATATTTGGGTAATTTGTCGGAGCGGTATTTTTTACCGGTAAGTTATCAGATTATCTGGTTTTTAACTTTTCGATTTGATTGATGATAAACATCGTATGGAAGTTATTTCGCTTATATATTGGTGATATCAGAAAAGGTGCAGAAGAAACCGTTCGGATCCATCACCAAGTGTTTCCAGCTTGTTTACTTTCTTTCATGCGGACGTTGCGAGCGTACCGTTTAGTATGTAACGTCCATTACTAACCCAACCAAATGTTCAATTCTATTATGCACTAACATTCTTTATTCGTATTTCAGTGGCCTGTGGACTACCTCCTGACTTCCCCCATGCCACGCACAATGCACCTCGAGGTCAGACGACCTTTCCTTCCGGAACACAGTTAGAATACGACTGTCACTTCGGGTTTTATAAAGATGGTTACGCTAAAGCCATGTGTAGCGGTGAAGGTGAATGGATTGGACCACGACTAACCTGCTCAGGTAAGAATTCAACAAGTTTGCTCTTAACAAAATAAAAGCGTTTTTGATGGATTGAATAGCACTGTTTCAGCCTAGTTGCTAAGAACGTTTTCAAGCAACTAGACCAAAACGTTGCTGATCAAAGTTATGCTTTGTTACGTTCCCAGCTTGTAAATGCCGCTAAAACAAGTTATATTTGTTATAATAAACGTACAGGGTCGACGCTCCGAAACATATTTGATTAATCGCTGGACAAGTTACAAACTGTAGTAGTGAACTTCAGGTAGAGGAATAGTATCAGGTTAGTTTCCGATGGCAGCGACGACCGTGAAATGTATTTTATTGTGTTTCTTCTCCGCTTCAACCATACACTGTCAACACAAAGTATCGTTATATAAATGAAATACGCTTGACTGCGATGTTGTTGAAATTCCAATCAAAATAGTAAATAGATAAATAAACACGTAGAAGAAGAAACATGTGCGAGCCTCGGCAGAGTTGAAGCCCGAAATCTTGTATTTTGAGAGTTACGCCCCTTTATCCATCATTTGAAATGGAACATTGTGAACTTGTGGTGTAGTATTAGGGAGAAGAACGAATTGTACCACCAGAACTTGTAAATCTCATCAGTTTGCAACCAGTCCAGCTGCCAGATAATGGTGTCCACTACTTCTCCATGTCGTCCTTCTCTCTTTGCTCTCCCTCGGTCTTGGTCAACCTCGATTATGAAATTATAGCCACGATATGTTTTTTATATTTTAGTTTTTTAACTTTCAGCCAGAAGTTGTGGATACCCGGGGGATATAGTAAACGGCTGGCGAGATGGTTATAAATTTAGTTTTCCTAGCAGAGTGACGTATCATTGTAATGAGGGTTACGAGCTACTAGGGCGACCTCATCGTGTCTGTGCGGCGAATGGGGAATGGTCGGGAGCCGTGCCCACCTGTCAACGTAAGTGTGTTTTTTTGGCATAATCTTAGTATAAATCTTACTTTACTAATATGATAATGGTAACAATGTAATACGTGTCGAAGAAAAAGCATTCCCGTCACTGGAAATTAACATATGTATCCAAACTTTTAAACAACTGTTCCCTTCGAACAAATTATCTTCGGACCAGAGCAGATCCCAATTAAAGGGAGTTTTAAATATGCTCGTCCGAACCAAGAACCAAGACGAAATATAAAGTAAACCAACTTTCTCCACCAACAATGTTCGGAAGAAACCCACAAGTTAAACAATACACATAGAAATTTGAATGTGAAATAGAAAACATCTTAAATTGATATACAACAATTGTATCTCGTCCCCATTCGTGTGTTATAGACAATTATAACACCTGATTATTCATGATCGATATCAAAAATGTTCAGATTAATTGTACATCTTGTTCAGTGTGTATTTCTATGCTTACGTATTGGTTTAAAACATATTAGTCCTTAGAACACTAGTAAAATTAGAAAAGAAGAAATTCGGATGCTTGTGACACCCTCTACATACCTACAGAAACATAATTTAAGATTAACTTCAATCTGTTATTGTTGAATAAACATAACTATCTTGGACTGTTATTTCAGCGGCAAAATGTCCCGTTTTGACTGCCCCTGAGAGAGGCCAAATCGCGCCAATAGAAACCCAGTTTACCTACGGCTCAGAAATAGAAGTCACGTGTGAGAAAGGCTACCGTGTGATTGGTTCAGCAAAGAGACGTTGTCAAGCCGACAGCTCGTGGAGTGGACAAGATGCACTGTGCCAAGGTACAACCAACAAAGTGTGCCTTTCGTGAAAATACTTATTTAGTTTTGGATGTTCTGTTGGAAGATAAATAAAATGAAATATCAGCTATTTTCGATCATTTATATGATGTAAGATCATCTGGACAAATACTCCAGTTACAGGTCCTCTTTATTGTGAGAACAGAACTTATAGAATTCAGAAAACCCATGACCTTCCACTGGTAGCTGAGCAATAGTTATTGGTCTATGTCTAGTTATCTACAAATGTGTAAAGTGTGTCAAGAAAATGATGTCTGCAGCTAACATTAGGTAGTGATTAGAACTGACTGCTCAATAAATTGTTCCTAAGCCCCAAATAGAAATGTTTATTTTAAACTTGTGTATGAAAAATATCGTACTTGTTTTAGATTCTTCTCGCTAAGTTCCGACTATAGTCTTTTAAGTATACTTCTGTTATTTCTTGCAGAAATAAACTGTGGTCGGCCTCCCCCATTGTGGAACGGATACCTTGACGGGCACAAAACATCTGTGGGATCCGTAGTGTTCTTCAGGTATAAACATTCTCATCACAAAAAGAAGTAACTCCTGCTTATTAAGAATGCTTTTAGTTGATTGATTATAAATATAGAATCTTTGACTTACAACCACTATCTCTAATCATTCTTGTTCCACATCGCCAATTTCTGGTACCTTCCGCCCCCTCCTATTATAGGCTTTTGTGTAATGGCTGACCATGTTTAGTCTATTATCGGTATTTTTACCGCTGCAAGCAACAATTGTATCGCATGCAGATAAACCTATCCTATCGGACATCAAGTGCATTCCGCACCAATAAAAATCGACATAGAGTAGGTAACAGCAAAGAAAATAAAGAAATAAAATCGAACTATTTAGCATAACAAAATACAACACAACCAATGCAACAGGAGAGTAAAATGACGTGATTGAGGTGAACTGGTGCCATACGGTCGATGGATCAGGTCGAGGGGCCAGCGGCCTCGCTATGGAACTGAAAACTATATTGCAAATGCGTAGTCATTACATACAAGGTCCGTCACCGAAGTAAATCAAAAACCGTTTTATACAAATGTATCTCTAAACTGTGTCTGCTTGATGCTTATTGAAAGAGTAAAGGTCTCGATAAAGTTTTTTTTCTCCCACAGATGTAACGTACGGACAGTATTTGATGGACCCTCTTTTTCTACACAATGTCAGGGAAACGGAGAATGGTCCTATGAGCTTCCACACTGCTGGGGTAAGAAATTTAAGTTGTGTTTATTGGCCAAACTGCTTGATTCTATTTTAAAGGAAGGGACAACTTATGATTAACCCATACCTATATCCAAAGAATGTGATCAAGAAGAGCAAATTCCGGTATAGATTATTTTAATCTGTGCATCAGAACTTTACAACACCTAGTCGAAAGTGTAAGGTCTTCAACTTCTGAAATCCAACATGTTTAAATACGTGTCGGAGGTGTCTAAACCTGCAGTGCGATGCCACTGCCTTTGCGTCCAAACGCTGCAAAATGCGCCACTGACAAGTCGAAGTTTGGTTAAAATTCTCACTCAAAATGCGCCAAAAAGTGCATAAAATGTACACTTATTCTATTTGACAACAATGATTTAGATTTGGGGATTGGGATAACGTAACGTCAGAAATAGAAGCTATCCACAGCCTTCGCAAAAGTTTATTCTGGTTTGCTAACATTTATCTAAGGTTGATGTTGACAATCAAAATGACAAACACAGAGCCCTGCTTAGTTAAGTAGAGTGAACGATGAATACTAACCATTACAATACTTTTGAAAGTGGTACACGTCATCAAAAGTTTTCTATTAATTTATGTATGATCTCGTGTGAAGGCCATACTGTGTAGCCTTTATTTTAACGCTGT
>JAVFBZ010147750.1:0-34991 GCA_032466195.1 Katharina tunicata | reverse complement strand
CGCCCCCCCCCCCCCCCCTCGTGTTTCTTTGCTATACAGCACATAGCTGTAATTAATGTAAACTAATTTATTTTTTTCTTTCAAGTAACCCTGGTTTATGTTTCCTTATTCTCTAATAAGTACATCTATTTCTCAACAGAAATTGACTGGATTGTAAAAGAAGATGATTTTTTACTGCACACCCTTACTACCTTTTCACAACCAAGCATTCAACAATCACACAATCGATATTCAGAACGTCGTCACGAGGCAAACTCCGTTGCTATGGATATATATATAAATTAACACAACCTAATTTCGTTTTTTGTTTAAAAGATAAAGACGTGAATCTGGGATTACTGGATCAGAAGACAACTGGGGATTTATTGACAGTAACTGTACTCTTCAAGATCTTCCCAATTAGTCTTATTCATGCCATAGTCTGCCATCAACGAAAACACGAAACTCTCGAACTGGGTATCTTGAATTGAAACAAGACACTGTAATTGTGATTGCTGGACAAAAAGATGCCGCGTGTTTTCTGGAATGAGGAATTCTGGGAGCTTCTTTTATGCACTCTGATTAAAAATAGATTTTTGTGGCGGCAAGAGAGAGTTCTGTGGGATAAGGGCCACGATCCCTGACATCCTGTCGCACTAATGGTAGGGACATTCACGAAAAGCAAAAACGGATGGTTTATAAATGATCAAATAACATAATCAACAGCGGTCTTGGAAATATATAAATGTATGGTTTTGTACCAAAACAAAAGCGACAAAAAAAAATAAATGTATTTTGTTTAATTTTTGTAAAACTACAGTTGTAACAGACTTGAGTAGAGAATGGATTGATATATAAAATAATCCACAGCCAGTCGTAAGCTAACTAAAACCATTATCATGTCAATTTAAAACAAAACAAAAGATTTAAAAAACGAGCGTTTTAGGGACAGTGGATAGCTCAATACACCAGCAGAAAATACACATTTCATACCTATGGGCCATACACAAACAAACTTGGCGTGCTGTCAATTTTAAGTGATGCGTAACTCATATGTCTGTAATCCAAATCCCATTAACAATGAGCATGTCGTTAAAACACTGTATAGCACCTAACAATTAAACAATATTTAGCAACATTGTTTTTAATTTTGACATTTTAAAAAAATGTTGCTGTTGTTGTTTTTATACCCATTAAAGCTTTACTAACATTTATTTCAAAAAGTAAATTAAGATTTATATGGTTATCGATATCAGATAGAACTCTTATTAGATAAATTGCTCTTGACACAGGGCGTATTATACTAATCAATCGACCAACTACTTAATCAGGGTCAACTTTTCTCAAAGTACGCTCGATGGAATGATGAATTTAAGATCTTCTATTCAGTATTCCGCAGTAATACATCTGGAAACAGCTTATTCTCTTCGTTAATCAAAAAAGGGATAGGAACTGCTTGTGAGACGTAATTGTGACAGACACCTTAGAGATTAAATCCCTGAATAAATACGAAACTGTGTCTGTCCGGTTGTAATCTTGTCTCATGAACGTCTCGAGTGTTCGCCACGTGATTGATCACAGCTACCGGAAATCGGAGCAGACGAATGTCTGGTTGTCGTGTCAAGACTTGTAACAACGATTTGTCATTGATATCTCCGCGACATTTTACAAATTACAGACCCAGAAATGTCGCAACGGACATTGAGCTACGTGTTAAATGAGTTCTTTAAAGGTCGAAGTGTTTGTAATGTCACTGACGAACAACGTCCAACAGGCGTTTTTGTTTAAGTTTGTAACGTAATGCGAAAAATTAATTTGATGTCCGTGAAATATCAATTCTTTGTACATGGAACAATTTGGATTGAGAAAAAGATTCGTTAATTTAAACTTATCCGGTTGAAATTATTTTCTTGTGTAAATTGATCTTAAATTATTACAATGCTATGTTCACGAGAAATGAAAAACAAGATTTCTACCTGATAAATACTTAAAGAGTTGTACAGGTGAAACGATCGATGGAATACATTCATATTTGGGAAAAATAAATACACATGGCTACAATTTGATCGACCTTATTTTTTCGAGCATATGATTTCTTTATCCAGACTTTGTTGCAGTTAAAGCCAAGGTCGCACCTCAACTTTTTTCTGTTCGTACTGAATATTTTCAAAAGTAAGAATTTTTAGTTTTATTGTAACATGCATTTGATTGGTGATTCTAAGCAATATAAAGATTTATTATTTTATATTTGTTTTGTCGGTTTTGTTCAATATTGAACTCAAATTTATTTCACTCACGTGCATGACGATGTTCAGCGCAGAACTAATCTTTTGTGTTTAAAGTTAAATATAGGGTTTTTTAAAAACTTAGTGTAAAATCTCCAAGTATGGAATTAGCTTGCCAATAAATAGTGTAGAATAAATCACAAGTAATATATAATTGGCTAGTATTTAAGCACTAATGAACATATAGTATAGCATTGAAACGAAATGTGTTTCTACACTGCTGATTAGTTTCATATTTTATTCATATTACTGGTCGGAGGTTTCCTCGTTAAACTGTTGGTTGAGAACTAAACCTCTTCAATTTCTACACCGCTGGCTAATTTGTTGCCTAAAACTGAATGATTTATTTCAAACTAATTCTTTATGAAATTGTACTTGACCAGTTCTAATAAGGAATTTTTCGACGGTTCGTTGCATTTAAATTCGAAACACAAATTAGCTCCGCAGCCTAAGCAAAGCTCACAAATATTTTTTGTCAATGCAAATAAAGTTCGCCGACAGTGTGTTTGTCGTGTTTTTAATGTTGTTTGTTTATCGCCATTAGCCTTACTCATTAAAAAATCTCTCGGCGTAATTTTTCGCCCGTTTGATATTCTAGGAAATTTGGCCAATTTGAAATTCCCATTGGCCAGTAACTGGTTGTTATGAGGCTGTGTTGTTTGCTCTTAATTTAGGTTTGGTGCTATTTTAAGATTCGATTTTATATAATGATAACACTATGATATTAAAAATAGTCTTGTTAATAGGCAAAATGCCAGATTTGTAAATTAATCATTTTTCATCTGTTTTGTCTTTCACTACCATTTCATTGATCATTAGTGGACCTTAGTTACAAAGAGGATTTTTCCGGTGGCTTCGGAGTTCGCGGGATGGTTTTACGAGGCTTCTTCCCAGTTTTCCTCCAAACACCCGCAACGCAAAGTGGTCATATAAGTTAAATACTCTTGAGTACGGCGTTAAACACCAATCACCTAAATAAATGCTATTGGCATTTTGGGTGTTAACTCTATGCACTTATGTTCACACAACATTCATAGGCTAATGTAGACCAATTTTGCCAAATATGCTCGCGCTCTGGCTAAGGGCATTATGGTTTCAACATGTTCCAGTTGTTGATAGCCCTGGAAGAACTTTTTTTTTTTAACACTAATATGTTTATGGATGTCTTAGTATCGCTGATAATTGATGAACACAGTCCTCAGTTGATTGAAATTCGTCTGAAGATAAAATAACAAGCAGTCTATCTACTAAATATTTGTGCTTTTTAAACGTTTATTGAATGAAGACGTTCGTGTTGATAATGAGTTTTAGTGGGAATGTTGATCATAATAAGTTATTTGATACTTCTCATTCATATCTACATCATGATGGGGAACATTGCTCTTGTAAACAAACATCTTTTTAAATCTGCCTGTTTTTTCGTCACGTCTTGGTGTAGTCCAAGTAACAACTTTTAAGCCAGTTGTTGCCAGATTTATTCTTGTTGCTGTAGCGCTATTTGAGCTGGTTTTATTATTGTCGCGCCAGTTTTATTAGGAATGTTGTTGTTGTAATGGTTATTAGGCTATTTTGCCTCACAGTCCTCTATAAACACCGAAACGTACACCGCGTGACCCCAATCAACATTTGGAGCCTGGGGCGGCGGTAGAAACGTTTCATTTAGTTATATACGATCATCGCACCAAATTCGATTTTCCGCTGAGATTAGCACAGGCTTTCTCTTACGTCCGCGTTTGGACATTGAATTAGGATCTGGAGAGATGTAGTGCTTTACAAGCTGAAGGATTTGCTCGTTGATATCCCTTTGATTCTATCTATAATTGCCATCCCAGCAATAAACCAGCCATGCAACAGTCAAATTCGAATCAATTGCTCAGTTTACGCCAACCCCGGCCCTAAATTATCACCAATTGTCTTAATGCTCAATATCTTCAAATCGTAAGACGAGGAAACTATAACAATAAGTCACTCATTGATTGATCACGTTGTCTTATACGGAACATTAACCTGCTATAACAGAAAGTAGATCCGGAAAAGGTCCAATCCTCCCTGTGAACCTTAGGTATATAAGGGAAGTTTTCCGATGGCTGCGGAGTTCGCGGGGTGGTTTTTACGAGGTTTCTTTCCGGTATTCCACCATACACCGGCACAGCAAATTGATAATTTATATTAGGTCGTCATATAGGTGAAATAGTGTTGAGTACGACGTAAACCACCAATCAAACAAACAAAGAAACAAACAGAAAGTACATTTTATAAGTAGAAAATTGTTTTTTTGGTTATCTGCAATTGTATACTGAATGTTAATTGTAGCCAATACAGCAAACAGCAATGATCTGGCCAGTAGCATTTTTACTTGTATGTAATATGTCGAGGTTGTGGGGCAGTGTGGGATACGTGACAATGTATCAATTCGAGTTATCTCAGGTCGAACTAGAGATGGTAACAATCGAACTCAAAGGGCGAGATTTATACACGTAACTCACCCTGAAACAACGACTAGAAATATCCCTGTGTATGTATGTTCCTTCAACATTGTATGGTTCTTGGGAGGTTTTGTCGAATTTTCGCGGATAGTCGGTACAAAGCTACCAAGGACTACTCAGAACAAATTATGTTGAGTCCGCCATTTAAACCTGTGCAGCGAGTTTATCTCACAAAACATGTTCCGATTCAGCGCGCATAGATTTTCATTAGAGAGTCTGAATTCGCCAATAACATAAAATAAAATAACTAACTAACCATCTCGCCAAACTTGCTATGATTTATTTGTGTGGTATGAATGCCTTCAGAACAGTTTATGTTTAATGTTAACGGTATTTCAAATGATTCAGAGGATTTGTTTACGCAAAAGTAAGCACTGTCAACGTTGCTCTTTACTTGTTTCATCCTTCGGTGTATTCTTCCTTACAATCAACATAAATGTATTGGGCGCTGCGGAAATGTAAACATATCGTTAAAAGGGTGGCTGTCGCGTCGAGTCCAGTGCCTATTGGCCTAAAATCGTCTAAGTTAATACCTGTTTCTCTTAAAACGTTTTGTTGGGGAAAAGGGGGAATAGCCCGGCATACGTTCAACAATGCCTTGACTTCAATAAAACAGCATCAATTATATTTCATTTCTATCAAAATTGTGTGTCACTAAATCCACGTTTTTTTTATATATATTATTTTCACATAGTGGCGTCCCAAATAAATACACAGTTGTTCGTACACGGCCTTAACAATATTAGACGTAGAGAAACTGACCCGGTCGGACTCTTTGGGTTCACGCGGGAAAACACAGTACTGAAAAAAGAAATAAAAATCCCATATCACGTTACGTTGTCCGAAATCCAATTGACTAAGTGGCTTTATGATCAGGGATATTACGCTGTTTGCTCCAATACGACTTCCAATCTGATAGATTTTAAGCTCTCTTCAGCTTTGGGATCCGATAATACGTAACCCTGTCTCACTCTACATTCAATTGAGAAAATGTTTTTTGAGTGCTGGAAAGTCAATCATTGGAATCGTACAGAATATTTTAGCCTCATCTGTTGTTGTGATTAAGGTGCCTGCGCTACTATAAAGGTGACTATCGTGATGTGATTCAATAAAAATTAAATGGGATAATTCGGAGAAAACCCCCCGTGGTTTTACCAAAGATTTAAAAAGTAAATACAAAGAACTCGATCTCATTGGACTCTCAATTTCACGCAAGAAGATTTGACGCCGAAATAGAAATAAAAGTCCCATATAAAGTTACGTAGTCCGAAATTCAATTAAGAAAGTGCATTTTAGAGCCAGCGGTTTAAGGCTTTGTGCGCCGATACAACTTTCACTTCTCAAATGTTTTTTTAGCTTTATTGACATCACCCAAGGCGTAACCCAATAACAATATTGATTGGCTTCGGTTGATTAAAGTGACTTTGTGTCGAAAATAAAATCAATCATTGAAATTGACCAGTGTTAAGTGTTGAGTATGGCGAAACTTAATTTCCAATGGAGTAACTTTAACCCTAGAAAGTTTAGCAGTAGGCCCCATACTTGACTATATTCGACTTTCTGTCCTTGATATTATCTGCTGATATATGCAATGGTGAATTCATGTGTTTTCTATAGACATTTTAGACGGAACAATAAGTGCTTTCAAAGTGGTTACTTCATGTTTTAGTGCAACTTGGAAGGAAATGTGACTGGTTATTTTGGGCAAAAATATGTCCGGAAATAAACAGACCTCGTAGGAAGTTACGATAACTATGCCTACGTTTAATAACTGAGTATCTATCATCGTGACCAGTGAATTAAAATTAAACACCCGGCCAACACCAATCAACCAATCATACCAAAGTGGTTTTACAGAGGTGATAGAGTTATCATCACTTTGTTATTAAGTTTCCTGGCATTGGGAGAAATAACCCAATGATCCCGGAAAAGCTTTAACAAATAAATCCAAAGAACCTGATCTCGACAAATTCTGAATTTCACCCAGGGAGATTCAGCGCCGAAATAAAAATAAGAAACCCATATAACGTAACATTTTCCGATATCCACTTAAACATCGAGTTTACAGTCAGGGATTTAAAACTGTTTGCGACGATATGCATTTCAGTTCTGTAGTTCTCCAATGTAAAATATTCTCCAGTATTGGAATCACCCAAGGTGCTAGCCAATCTCCATATTGATTGGATTCGGTGGATTAAAGTAGAAGATTAGGTGTGCAAAATAAAATCGATCATTGAAAATGACCAGTGTTAAGTGTTGAGCAAGGCGAATCTTAATTGCCAATCTTGAACAGTTAACCCCAGATAGTTTAGTATTACTTGACTATTCAAAACAAACTTTCTTTCACTGATGCCATCTGTCGATAAAAGTAGCGAGGGATTTCCATAGAAAATAGTGGAAATCGGCGGATCATTAACAGGACCTTCCGGTGGCCTTTTGCTCGCAGATCTAAGCGGCATCAGATCAATCGGCAAAACCTCGCATGATTTCTCGTTATTTCGCTTTTATCACTTAGCTCGGCCGTGATAGGTGTATGAATATGTATCAAAGTGGTACATTTTGTTCACCGGAAGCCTATTTACCGCCGTATGGAAAATGAACACGTAACAAAATATAGGGTAATGGAGCGCATTTCATATGGCTTTAGATGCACAATATTTTGTTTAGGAGTAACTTTTGATCTAAATGTAAAACAAATGGAAACTGTGGAATCTGGCTACATCGACAGTTTGACCAACAGGCTGTGAAACAGTTTCGATCAAAATGGCAAAGATCGTATCACGTCCGAGATTATGTGCGTAGTACATTCGATGGCTTCTGAGAGGCATCAGAGAGCCGATTTGTTCTAGCGTTCTACTCGTCGAGCTGTAGATGTGCTGTGGCGTCTTATGTGCTGCCATGGTCGTTTGCGGTGACTTTTTAATCCAGTTGGGTTGTCATGCCCTCATATGAGGGAAGTGATACAAAAAAACGCAATCAAACATACAAGCGATGTAGCCATTTTGATCTGAGTAAAATAAAACACTGTTTAACACAAACAATCACATGAAAGTTATTTATACAGAGATTTTCATTAGTTATTATCACTATTTAATAAAGTCAAGTGTTTGACATCAAGATGTAAAAATGCGAATGCAACGAAATTGATTTAGGCGGAGTTTTAATATCACTCGGCGCCGAAATGGAAATAAAATTCCCGATGTAAAGGTACATAGCTCTGCTAACCGATTGAGTGGGTGACTTTATTGTAACGATTTCACAGCTCTTTGCGACGACATGACTTTCAATTCATTAGTTTTAAATGTTTTCCACTATTGAAATCCCCCAAGACGCAACTATACCACTATATTAAATGCATTTGCTTCAATAAAGTGGCGTGTTGAACAGGACGACCAATCATTGACATTGACCAGTGTTATATGTCAAATACCGTGAAGGTGAATTCCTAAGATTATTTAGAAACATATAAAGACCCGAGTTCGAATCCCGGTGGAGGCAAGCAAAATTTCTTTCTCTACATTTATACAAAAAAAATATTTAAAACAAACTTTCTTCAAAATATATTGACATAAAATATGATTCGTTCATGCAATTTTCTGCTTGCAGAATGGTTTTTCGATTTTTTTCGTAAAAATTAAACCAGGTTAATAGGTCAACCGATTCATTTCATAAGTTTCCGTAGCGTAGCCCATGTAGTTTGTCTTTTTTTTTATTTCTTTACAATTTCGTGGCACTTTCTGTTTATTATTTGGTTCTGTTAGTTGAAACGTGTGAGCTAATATAATAATTATAATATAATACAACGCGACGCAGGTGGTTGTGAGTTAGGCTTCTGAGTTTTCTTCACGCTTCTCGTCATAGTTGCAAATCGCCTTATCGATATAAGTTATAAAATAGAAGAGTCCCGGTGGCTGCGGATATCGTGGGTGGTTATTGGGAGGTTTCTTCCAGGTTTTGTACCATACACGGCAATGTCAACTCGTCATATAAGTGAAATGCCATTCAGTAAAACGATAATCACATGTCCATTAAATACAGTAAATAAATCAAAATAATACACATGTAGCTAGATAATTCGACTAATTCTTAAGTGAAATATCGTAGTTTAGTCCTTATAGCCTTGACTTTGTCAGATAATGGTACAGGCAATGTTTTGATAGCCCGATCTCTAGTATATGCATACATGTTTGTATTGCTCTTGTTTGTTCAAATTAATAAACCGACACTAACCCATGGGCATGATGACGTTTCCTTCCTTTCATACCTGTGTAACCGAATACAGGTAATATCAATAACCTTAAGTACTGCTTACAAGAAACAGCAACTCGAAAGTTGATTCAACCGTATCACCTCGATAAAATCAAGTCTATTATATGATCTGCTAATCACGGCAAAGTTATCCAGCTAAGAACCGAAGAAACTCTTTACTTCATATGCAGCCTAATATTTAACGGAAATAAGACAATTATATTTGCTGGAATAAGCTGCAAATACCATAATAATTGGTTTGATTCACTGACAAAGGCGTTTAATATCCAATACAACGATATTTCCATTTATTAATTAAACGAATAAAGTCAAACTTTAGTAGGCTATTCACTGGTATTATTTAATTAGATGTGATATTTGCGTCATAATGTGCTCTTAAAACATGTTTCAATAGTAACAAAACATAATTATAATCTGTCAAAACAGGTTATATGATGTTGTCAAGGTGCTAGTGAAGTTTTTCGTTCAATCCTATTTTTTTTACCGTATCCATAAAACGGTTTCTTAATTACGAAGCGTCTCCGTGTAGTGTAGTGTTAGTTGTCATGGTAACAAGTCAATTAGCGTCATTTGGTATCCAATCAAAACAGCGTTAACATAATTACCATCAATGTTCGACCTATCATTTGTCTTCTTTATAAACGCGGCAAGAGTTAACATTTAATAGTGAGCTAGTCATAAATAAAATGTTTGTCGAAGCGCTAACATTTACGTCAATGATTTAAATACCTGAATAATTCTCCCTTTTTTCTCTCTCTTGACTCTTTGTGGAACAAATTCCACTCGATTGACTTATTTTCCTAAGATTTCACAAGGAATTTCAATGTTTTAGTCTCAAGTCATAGGTGGATATTAACGCTCTGATCGTCATACTCTTATAGCGGAAGGGGTTTTAAAAACGTGCTTCTGCCCCGTATTAGACACAGCGGAAAATGTATACGTAACGAGTTTATAAGTCTGGTGCCTTTAACGATATTTTGTGACGAAATACTTGCGAAATACTTGCGTCAGGAGGATATTTTGTGGTCCTTTTTATTATACACTTGAGCCGTTAAGATCAAACTTGAACTATATACGTTTTGGAAAAAAGTATGTCTCTTATAGAGAATGACTGAAACATTATTGGACATTATTCTTAAGTTACTAGATGTCTTATGTTATAGGTTATAGGGAAGTGTTAGTACCCTTGATCAAGTGTGCACGTTCAAATCCCGATGAATTCTTATAAATTTATTTTCTCATTTCCATCTCAAAGAAAATAAGTGAGATTTTCTTTGTCCTTTCATATTTCCATTCGAACTTTTAGGAATCTTATAGTAACTAGCTTAAATGGAATTTCCCACAGACTTACTTTTCCGTAAAATTCAGTTGATTATCAAGCCAGCCAGGAAAGAAAGTGCTTCTGGCATTTTCGGAACACGCTTTATTTCCTACGCTCTGTTCCAAGCCATTAGGTCCCATTTTAAGGCCAATCATTCTGCAAGCTACGAAAGCGTTTATTTGCCTCTTACTGTGAAGAACCACAAATTCATGGAACGTTTAAAATGCCCAGGTCTTTTTCTGTGCGGGAAAAGACAAACTATGCCTCTTTTTCAAAGTCATTCTTTAAATGTTTATGTAGTTGTCTTAGATTTTATAAATTTGTATATTTTTATAATTTGAGCAGAGTTTGATTGTATTGAAGATTATATTAAATCTGATGTAATGTGGCCTTTGTGGGGTTTTTTTTTAACTGCTTAACGCATTTATGATTCAATTAATCAGTCTTACAATCAGTAAATCAATAAAAGCTACACGATCAGGCAATCGGTCATTCGATATGTTAGTTGGCTATTCCATTGTCAAGTCTTGATATGGTTGATCTCGACGGAATGTTGTTCCCCATAGACTTAAAACATGTGAAAGGTGTACTAATGATTTTTTTATATATGAGATCAATTTGTAAAACATTTAAGGTAGTTGAAGTTAAATGTAAAGCTAAGCGAGTCTAATGACAATAGACTGGCTAGTTATTTATGTAGACTGAAATGTGTACATTTGGAAACTATTATTTATTCATGTGTGGGATTTTAGCCTGATGTGACCAGGCTCTGTATTTCAATACGTGAAGCGGCTTATGAATGGCTGACTTTCAGATAAAATAGTCCGTCGGGATTTCAAAACAATATTGTAAATACGGCAATGAAGCGTTGTATTCCTTGGAGATAACAAAGTGTTACATTGCATTTCTCATTTAACACAACCTTGAGTTAAAATATGAACTCACAGTACAAATTGTTTTTATGTTCATTTAGAAATGGTAGCCTGGCAATTTTGATCTGATACCCAAATATAATCCGCTATAAATCCCGTTGAGTATTGTACAAATGATCAGTGTTTGACCAAAGACGTACTTTTTAACAGGCAGAACATTATTTTACTTAAAAACATCTGTAATAAATGCTTTAATTGTTACTGTCATGTTTTTCATTCTCATAATCATTTTCTGCCAGCTAATAACAAACAAATTGAACAGTTTGTATTTTCCTTAATGCCGAGAGAATGAGTTGGCGTTTACATAGATAGGTTTACAGGGATATAATATTGCTAGTAATTCAATTTTATATTCTTGTCAAAGCATTACAATTATTATTAAAAATCAGATTTTAATTAACTATGAAAATAATTTGTGTTCATATTTCAAGCCGTAGTATATTTAAGGACCCATTCACTGTACCCGGAATAGGTTCGATCACCTCTGTGGTATATAATGGAATTTTACCTCTGGCTGCGGAGTTCGCGGGGTGGTTTCACTGGGTCTCTTTCGGGTTTTCCACTATGTTACCAAAGTTGTCATATAAGTGAAATACTCAATTTAGATTTGTCTGTTTGTTTGTATTCATAGTCGTAACACGGTCTGGTTTTTTATCCATGAATATCTATAGATCAATATTTCAATTTTAGTAAAACGTATCCGCCATCTATTTAGGTTAATGTAACCAGGCTTCCGTTTATTCTTTGCCGCTTCCTGTACAATGTGAATGAATGCGTGTGTTGCCTTGGTGTATAGTGAGTACGTAAATGAATCAAAACATACTATTACTTACTAGTATATTCAGTTACGGACATTGCACCCTTAGGCTGTTATCATCATGTTCATTGCATTTTATCATTTCACAATGCTACAGGACAACTTATACATCTTCAGGATTTATTTGTGTTGTCCAATTAAATTATTAATTGATACGGTCCCGGACTAAGAAACCATGATATCGATATAACGATACATCATCGCAATTCGTTGAAGTGGCATTTTATTTATATTCTGATATTTTTCCCTTCCTTATTACGGTTCTTGGACACATACCAAAATTCAGAATACAGGGCTATTAATAAAGAAACTATTTATAAACTAGGACAAAGGTTCATTTACAAACATATTTCATAGACTTGCGTCTAAAACAGAAAAATTCATTAATAAATGGAAACAGTCGAGATGATTGCCTGCTTTCTTCATCGACCAGTTTACTGCTCTCCTACAAGATATATAACCTTAAACAACAGAAATACATTCGAGTTAATAAACTGTAACACAGACGCTATGGTTAAGCCTTTCGTAACTCTGAACTAGTTCGACCAACAGTGGATAGGACTTTACAACTGCGAGCCGAATCGTAAGTACAAAAATAAATAGGCAGTTCTACTGTCATTGATATTGCTTTTTTGACCAGAAAAACTCATCGTGTTTCGTTCACAAGATCTGCTTGGTCTCCACTGATTCTTAGGCCGATCTGTCAAACAAAAGTTCAATCAAGAGAACGGGACACAACAATTACAAGAACGAGCCTGAATTCGCCCAGAAATGTAATTACTAGCATTTGTGCAGTTCTTTAGGCCGGTTAACCAGTTAGTTTGGCCAATCAGAACATATCAATCATACATAGAATATTAATTAACAGGTCTTTGTTGTTTCCTGTCCTGTAATTTTAACCAATCATTGGCCGAATACTTCTACTGTGCGGACCTGCAGAGACATTCGGTTACAAGCGTGATATACACAAAGCACGGATCAAGACGAAATCACAGAGCAAGAATTACACTTAAAGCCTGCGTGTTGTTCAGCGCAAATATATAAATGAGACAAGAATTTCCACAAAAATCGAAGCTAACGAAATTGGAAACCCTACAATGTTCTTCAAACCGTGGATTCAAGTGTCAAACTTGAACATGCCTTAAGATTTAGTATGACCCAGGGGTCAGAAAGTTGCTTGAAAAATCTGCTACTTATCGAAAAATCAGTTGTCAAAACTAACTTAGCGCAGTCGATTTGACAATTGTGTCTAATAGTACGAGGCTTTAACAATCTCTAACTCGATATGTCTTATTTGGTGCTGATAAGACCAAAATTCTTGTCATTCAAACTGACCCTGTCATTCAACCCATCGTTGACGTCACTGTACAAGATAAGCTAGCAGACGACCGGGGGATTTCGGTCGGTTGCTGGTGGCTTATTGGTATACCCTGCGAAGCAAAGTCTGATCAGATTCACGAGTAATCTGACCAAAAAAACACTTCAATGCTAAAAATAGGTTTGTAGTCGACTTCACTTTAAGATAAAAACGCAGCAAGGGAATTTAATACTATACAAGAAAGCCCAAGTTAATCCCTGTCGATAAGAAGGGAAGCATCATCCGTTCCCAGTGTTATCGAAGTTTTCAGAGAGTATTAGTTGAATTCGACCGTTCCTTAAAAGAAACTCTCCTTGACGTGTGGGTGTCGCATCCGTAGTCTTATTTGTTATTTTATTTCCGATACCTAATAACAATATTCATATTTGTCATATCTAAGACAAAGCTACAACAACCATGTTTTGAGATTAACATCAACATCTGCACATGCTTTAATCAAACGAGCGAACTACTGTAGTTCCACAGATCTGTGTCGAATAATGCAGAATAAGATAACTTATCTGCCTTGTTCAGAGTTTCTATTATGCTAATTTGATCAAATAACATAGTCGTTTAAGGCAGCTGTCTCGGGTGAATTTGGATAGCAAGAGATGTAGGCCTACGTAGATTAACATTTTCTGACGTTGGATGGTATAGGTTCAGTAATAGACTCGGTTGTATAAACTCCTCGCTGTGTATTGTTTACAGTGTTTAGTTTAAACTTCGGGTAAACCGCTGGTAATAACTTGGCAAGTGGGATAGAAGGAGTCTAGTCGTCAGGATTCAATCGATTTCCCCACCTCTGTGGAAGATTCGGAACGCTACTGTGTATAGGTTGGCGCGGTGTGCCAACAATCCCTGTCTGTATAACTCGGAATACCCTTATACAAACTTCCATTGAACTGTACAAAGGAATATGTGTCTAGAAATGGCAACTTGGATGGTACGTTCATCAAAACACATAGAGCTGAGATAATGTGACGTCTTTCTGTGGAATATCTGGGGGAATCCAATCCAAATCTAAATGGCGTATCTGACAGAAATAAATATAAGCAAATATCGAAAATCTGGCTGAACCGTACACAAAATCTGTGGTGTTTTATGAAATGTGACAAAATGAGTTGATTCAAAGATGAGCATCAATATTGTTACTGTTGTATGTGTAGAGACGCAATGAGGGTTAAAGATTGGCTGGGAAAAGTCTAAATCACAAATCTGACTCAGATCTGGAAACAGATTGGAGACAATGTCGAAAATACCATTGTAAACTCTGATTGAACCTTAATCTATACCTGTATAAACAAGGTTGTAGAGACAAGAAACGGCACCCAAATATTTCCTCTCCTGTCGGCGTCGTGGTATGGCACAAAGTGGATGGGAAATCTAAATGCCAAATCTAACTGAGGGCCGGAAATAAATCGCGACAGGACGTCATCAAACGCGTTGGATTGGGCACAGAACGGGAAAGGCTTCGCTGGCCTACGGTTCGAGTTAAATAGAATGCTGGTCACAGCCACACATTAGTTATATTGGTAGAGGCATTTCCATCGATTTGATATATTTCTGGTGAGCCTGAAAGAGAGTATACTAGTTACTGCACAACAATATGGTTTTTATCTGATAAAGACTTTTTACGCAACGTCATCAAACACACGAAATGTCCTAGAGTACGACGTTAAACACAATTTAAATAAATAAGCAAACCAATCATTCATCGTCTATAATGGCACCCACATTTTGTTCCAGCAATAACAGTTAAGCTATGACTATGTGTGTCAAAACGAAGATTTTGTATCGTTATAGATTGTTTTCGTTTTAAAGCTTATTTTACTGTATATCTGGACGATCTTAGGCTGTATTTTTTACTTGCGGCTTTGTTTTAAAAATACAATTATAAATTTATATTTTACAAAAAAAATGTTTACCTAGGCAGATTGTGCTGAGAATGTTAGTTAGACCAGTCAGGGAAGAAATACCAATCAGTATTAGACAATTCTTTTACAATATAGCAATATATGAGTGCCATTTTTATGTTAAGTTTAACAAATTCGTACTTGTGTTCTATATATTTTCTTCGCTCAAAAATAAATATTTTGTACTTCTGTAAAGAGTTTCAGCAAATAGCTATTCGTGCCAAAATAATTACAGGGCCTAAGTGTCTAAGTTCCCTAAGAAGATCCAATTACTGTTATTTATATGGAACTTTAATCCTGTTTACCATCGGGTTAAGTTCATCAAGCCTTATCAATCAAACCACGTGTGCTAATTAACTTGTCTTTGTTGTCGTCCGTCGTGTAATTGCCACCATTCGTTGATCTTGTGCTTCTCAGCGCGAAGCTGTTAGGATTTCCGCTTCCCATCCTGAATCGCACAAAATATCAATAGAGAGAAGATTCCGTTACTCTTAGCGCCTTTGGTGTTCGATTTATTAAGGATCTGAATTAGGGTCGAAGTTCAGTTTAGAGTGTTGTAAACAATAATCACCTTAAAACTTTAAATAAGCTGATACCAAATGGTAATCAAATAACTCACAGCAGCACAACCTGGAACCTCACGCGTATGCTGTGGCGGTTGGAATTCTGTCTCTAAAACAAGAATATAACTTTGGAGATTAAGGAACTGAAAAATTGGTTGACAACTCAAACTGTGTTCATTAAGAAGTCATGTGCCTAGTTTGGCACCAAGCAAACTTCGACCATATTCAAATCTCTCCGGAAATAGTTTGAGAATTAACAATTCCAACCATCGTCTGTCTTGTTTTGTACTGATAAGCCCTGGATTTTGTGCATCAGGTTGGCCCTGCCGTTCAAACCATTCGCTGACGTCACGGGACAATGATGTAGAAGACGACAGAGATGGCATCTTTGCGCGCTCATCGCTGGCTTAGTGTGATTCACTTTCGGTAAAATCCAAACAAAATAAGAGCTTAATCTTGCAACAACAAAAAACCTTTTAACTTTCTTCAGTTGCTGAAATAATACTGTTGTGGAACTGTTGAAATACTTGTTCAAAGGGTCCTAAAACGTAGCAAAAAGAAGTCCCAATTATTTTTAGTCCATAGAGGATTAAGCTGGCTAGGAAGTCTTAAGGGATTCACTTCGAAATTCGATTGCCAATTTAAAACGATAAGTCCTAACTGTAGATTTTCACCTGGCTGTACGATAAAAACTGAATTTGTTTGCAAACGGGAGAGGTGGTGATTTCAAGGGGATTTCAGTGAAACTCGTCTCGGGGTACCTTGAATCGTCATCTTATGCAGCAACTAGCTATAAAAAATGATGACATACCGTCTAGAATAGGGTATGTGTCTTGAATTGAATCACTACACGAACAATAGGCTAACTGGCAAGTTGGCGAGTCGCGAAACTTGGCATCTAAATGTCACATTCGTGACTGGAAATTTAAAATGTCAAATCTTACACGGATCTATAAAGAACAAAATAGCAGCAGCATTTCTTTAAATAATCCATGATTTCCTTTCTAAACATTAAAAGTGAAATATAAATGAAGTAGACAGATCATTTACATTTTTCGTGTTCAAAAATAATCTGCCTGATTTAGCGCAAATACGATTTTAAAAAAATTGTATGAGATACACTTTATGCAAACAACAGCGGCACGACAGGAGCTTAACTGTCAATCGAGCGTATGGAGCAGACGATAACATATTTGGTCACGTGCTGATGGCTTCGTGTCACATAACACTAACTAAACACTGCCAGTAATTAGGCTTAAGCTGAGAGAATCGAGAGCGAAGTTTATTATTCTATTGTCGCTAAAAGAAAAACTAAGCCGCAAACTTTACTTCAAGATAAAACTACGCTTAATAAACTTTATTCTACACACCGAAGCCATGTTATAAATTGTAGATGGAAACCGACGGATTTAGACTTAGCAATAGATATTGAAGTCTTATAGTGTTGACATTTAAAGATGGCACAGTAACACTATAACATTGACATGTGTAAACTTAGTTTTATGAGCAGTGCCTCGTTGATTGGCGTCTTCATCTATATGCTAGATACCCAGGGGACGCAAAAGATCATCGGGTTCAACAAGTTCGAAAAAGCGGCAATATCCTTAAAACGTGTGTATATATCGCTGAGGCAGACCGATGACGAATTGTAATGAAAACAAAAATGTTTACTTGATTAGAATTTTCGATCCCAAGCGGTATATAGACTTCAAAAATAACTGAAAATGTTGACTGACAAAAAATGTGCATAATCCGATAGTGTTAATACCTTCTACTAGAAGTTTCGATGATATGTATTCCAAACATCGCTAACAGTGTCCTCGTCTATCCTTATTTTGGCGCTGTCGAAAACGAAATAATGTGTTTTATTTATTGTTTTCGTTGTTTTTACCATGAACGTCTTAAATATTAACATAAATATTCGACCATTAACAATAAACATTTCTATAAATAGACAACCCAGGAGGCTTTTAACGGGAAGTAGTATATGATAAAATAGAATGAATGTAATAAATATCCTGATACCTATAATTGTTTACACGTTTGTGTTAATTTTGACCCCGTCTGTCAGATGATTATAACCATAGATTTTTGTGTCATTAAGAAAGTGACAATACACCGTATTTTCTTTGTTAGGAATACCACGTTGTAAATGGCACGTCACGTGATGAGAGAGATATGCCGAGATTATTTCCAGTTCCTGGTACAAGCTACTGTTAGATATACCACCAACGGGAAGTTAAAAAGGTGGCAACTGTCCTGTCCACCCATATAACTGAACCCCAAAAAACAGAAAAACAATTCTGACAGGTCACCATTCTAAACGTACCACCAGTTTTGCGGATGTTCCCGTAAGTCGAGTGAGAAGCGAAAGAGACTTGTAAAGCCTATACCAAATTTGAGAAAGACAAACAACCGGTTCGATACCGGTTTGTGCCAAATTGTTATTATATTCAGAGAAAACTGAAGACGTTGCCTCGTCTTTGACTGCGTAGGCGGGTTGTTTGATGAGAAACGAATTAAGTTGTATAAACTCATTACCAGAAATTGTTTTATGAGCGCTGGGCCGTCAGATATCCCACCAATAACAACACAATAACATATTTATAAATAGGAAATCCTGCAATAGGTTATGTCAACTTGTTATGGTATTCAACAATATTATCACAGACGTTTACCCTCACAAAACTCATACCTTCGTGTAGATTGGCAATTCAGAACCCGGGAGAGTGAAACGTGAAGTATAGAGATTGCTCGTGACAATTGTGTGAATGTTCATCGATGCTAAAACGTTTTGTCCCACTCGTCCAGTCTAGGCGTTTGACTTGACAAGCAATAAACTAAACTATATAACCTATTGTTCATGCATTGCCTGATATAATGTGGGCTTTGGTGAAAATTTGCAATTACAAATCAGAGGGGGGAAATAACCGGAATAACACTTACAAGTGTAAAAGTATTAAAATGCTCAACGGTGTGAAATACGTTTGTCCGTCTCAAATGATGCTTTCTTAGCTATGAACCTGCGAATAACACGACAATAACAAATCTGAAAGTAGCAAATAAGGTGTCGTTCGCCGTTTTTTTTTTTTTTTTTTTTTTATATGCAAGAGTTATTTAAGCAGCATTTAGAAGCTAGGAACGTAACAAAATATATCTTCGATGCATATTCAACTTCTACGTATATTGATGAGCGACGCTTCTGTCTTGTTGCAAAGACCATTTTCAAGCAATCCACCATTCATTCATTGCTTAAAAACCGTATTAGCAAATTGCCCGTCTTTTTATAGTAAGTTATGTACAAGAATACTGGTGACGTTCGTCCACAACAGTCTAACCTAGCCGAGCAATGTCATTAACAATTAAGTGTGTTATCATATTTCTTGGCAATATCATATTTAATGAACTAGGTTAAAAACGAAAATTTGATCCACAAATCAGAGTGTGGAAAGAAGGTGACGAACATTTGTTTGAGCAGAATTGTTGCAAGGGTCGATAATAGTGAAGACGTGTATCGGCTTCTACCTGACGTACGGGGTGATTTGGTTATAACAATCTGCAGGATATAAATGCGTTACAACCAACGCTTCTTGGGTTAAGGACCGATAACATACTAGGAATTGGAAAGCATTGACTGATATTGTTAAGTCTTAATCAGCTTGTCTATATGGGGGAGATCCAGCATACTATTGAGACTGACTGCTAACGTCATATTGAATGTGATATCGTATAATGATTGTCAACACAAAACTGTGAAGGGTAAGTCCGAGTTTTAAACCTTTTTAAGGAGATGTTACTTCTGGTAAACCCCTCGCATATCTCGTGCCTTAGAAACCTTACGCATGCAGGAAAATACGCAGCAAAGCATGGCCTATTTAAAATTCAAGCCGTCATCGCATGGCTGAAGATGTTATCTTCTGCTCTTTCCGTGTGTTAGATTGTCTGCTACTCCATCTATTGCAATGACGTCAAACATTGTTCGATTGGCAGCGTCCACCCTATACATAGAATCCAGGGCTTATCTGCATTTGATAAGATGAACCGACTTTCAAATTGACAAAGCCTCGACCTTATCGTGGAGTGTTACAGACAGTTCTTTTTCTGTCAATGTCTGAGAGTTCAAAGGTTGCGAGATGTCACCGGAAGTAAGCACTTTTAATCACGTGACTCACGGAGCCCATTGTATTGGTGTTTGCTTATGCGATGCTGCGATTGAGGTTTATAAATGCTCCGTTGAATAAAGTCTATTATATATAGATGACAACGTCATTCATCACAAGCTTTCTCCGGCGTGATGGCACATGTGACGCGTGGCTTGCATGAACCTTACAAACAATTTGTTTTAAATATTGTTATTGAGGAGCATTATAGAAATTGTCAAAGGCACAGATATATGTTATTCGACATTAAATCTGGGTAAAATATATGTTTGTCTCAAAGAGCACACTTATATTAATGCTTTTGTGCAAATACTGGATTATTTGTACATGTAGTCGTAAAAGTCATCATTTCTTCGGAGCTCCTATTATAAGAACTAAACCTTTCAGATTCACCGGTTTTAATTAGGCCTTGTGTGTTTGATTGACGCTTTGCGACGTACTTAATATTATTTCACTCATGTGACAGCTTGTCATAGCAATAGGTGAAGGAAACCACTTTACCACACTGGCACACAGATGACACCCCAAGACAGCAGGACAAAAAAAAACAGGACACCACAGCAAACCGAGTTCCTGATGCCCTTTAACTCAGAAAGCGCCAGGGCACAGAACGCTCCTACCAACCACCCGCGGCTTGATTAATATCATAATGGCTACTATAGCCGAACGTGTCAATAATTTATCATTACAAATAGAACGACCAACCCTGGCATTATTATTCATCAAGCAAAGTGGGTCATTTGCGTCAAATGTGTGTGATTTATCCTCTTGTGGCAGGCAATGTTTTGATTTAACCCAATCTTGAACCCATAAAACTGAACTGATTTACACTGAAAAAGCAGCGAAGTTAACAGCATCAGCTGTATCCGATTTAAAATATTGAAATACATTCGTTTTGATTACCTTCAAATTGTGTCTATGTATCCATTATCTAACTAAGAGTGACAACAGATATCGCTTCTAGTTACATAGTGTAGAAACTTATAGAAAGCCTAATCTCGATTAGTTATACCCATCATTTAGTAGGCAGATTTGTATGTATTGTCTTTTACTTTGATTGTGAACCGAGAAACAGCCAACAAGAGGTAACGCTGGATGGCTTCAGCAGTGATATGCTATTGTAACAGCGTCTAGGGCCTTCTTGAAACTGGTACACAATAAAATTGATTGTGATATGGTTAAATTTTGTCAATTTACTTACTCTTGTTTAAGGAATGCGATGTTGGCTTTTATAACTTTAACGTTAAAGACGCAATATAAAGACTAGGGACTGACGCCACTAAAAACGTATTATATATTGTCTTCAGAAGGCGATTGAAACTCCACTGAAGTTTAAGCAACAGCATTTTTTTACATAATTTTCATTTCGTGCAGACAGATAATATGTAGGGGGCGGGGTACGGAAATGTCCCCCCCCCCCCCTGGAAAAGTTCCCCCTGGAAACATTCCCCCCAGGAAATATTCCCCCCTGTTTATATTCCCGCCTAGGATTTGTTCCCCTTGGAGACTTTCCCCCCTACTTTTCTGATTTCTCAGCATATTAGCCAAAAATCACATAGAAAAAACGACACAGAACGACATGTATGAAATATGAATATTAATAAACATGGTTTATTTTTCTCCTTATAAAGTCTCATTATCATGGTATTTTGTGTTACAGACAATTCATAAGCAGCACTACGATCAGTAAGCTCATATACATTGTATTCGTTCACCTAAACCTGATACAGTGACCACAAAATACTATGATTATTAGATTTATCCGGAGGTAAATAAACCATGTTTTTTAACCATGTTTGTTTATATTATATATATGTCGTTTTGTGTTGTTTTTCTATGTGGTTTTTGACTAATATGCTGAGAAATCTGAAAAGTAGGGGGGAAACTTTCCAAGGAAAAAAAATCCTAGGGGCGAATATTACCAGGGGCGAATATTACCGGGGGGAATGTTTCCAGGGGGAACTTTTCCAGGGGGGAACATTTCCTACACTCTGTGGGGGGTTAGGGGGGAGGGGGGGACATTCTATTGCAGTTAGCTTACTTTAGAGCTTTCATTTTGAGTTTGAGTCGACTGTTTAGTTGACATAAACGATACAGGGATAAACAATTATTTGATGATCCTCTGAATCTGTGCTTTTATTTCTCCGATATATCCTTTATTGGGCCTGTAAAAGTAGTTCCATGTGATGAAAGAGATTTCACGAAACCCATTCTTGTTCTGTGTATAAGCTACATTTGTTAATATTTTTTTTATGTTTTTACTTCCCGTGTGATATTTTACGGAAATATCACACGGGAAGTAAACAAAATATGGCCCGTCCAGCACAATGACTCCACCCAAGGCAATAGAAAACATTATTATGAAAGCGTGTTATTCGAAAGGTAACTTCAGAGTACAAGGATGTACACGGAAGCTAAGTAGAAGCAAACGAGACTTATTTAAAATTCAAGCCGTCAGCGCTTGGCTGAAGATGATATCGTCTGCTCCTTCCATTTGTGAGGTCGTCTGCTACTCCATCTAGTGCAGTGACGTCAAATATTGTTCAACTGACAGGGTCCACCAAATACACACAGTCCAGGGCTTATCTTCGCTTGATAAGATGGATTGACTTTGATTTTGATTTGCGGAATGTTACAAGTCAGGTCTCTAAACCAACACTGGTGGCACAGTTTCTTAACAAACACAGGTTCACCTTGAAGCAAAATACGTTTTTGTGTATATCGATGTAAACTCTATGGGAAAAATGAAACTGATCTGTAGTTTCTTTCCGATGTAGTTTATCCCCCACCCCCATCATAATAAAATAACTTCAGAAAACTCCAACGTAGATATTATATGTTACAAGAAACGACGTATGGAACCAGTCAAACATACGTGTTTATAAGAATGGTCATTGAGGCAGAATCAAAGATTAACCCAGTTGTGAATGGAATTGAATCTATTTGTGGCTATCTGGTAATAACCCTGGATATTGAAAAATATTACTGGAGCTATATAACTCAACTGAAAATCCCTAGATATTTTAGCCCCAGTTAATAATCTTTATATTTTCTTCTCTCTACTAAAGTGTACGTCTCTCCGAAAGTCTGTTTTCGTCAAGTTGACTGTATTACACAAGTGACGTACGACGTCGCATTCTCGCTCGCCCTTCTGAACAGGCCTCTGACTATAAACGCAGGCACATAAATTGACATTGAAGACTTGTTTAAACCATAGATTGTTGCTACACAAAAAAAAAATTGTTAGCGCCAAACAGGAATGATAAGTGCTATTGGAGGTCGCTGCGCAACTGTTTATCAACATCAACTTGTATGCTCCTCGAACAAACAGTAGTGTTGGTATAATGTCATTTAGACAAGTCTCGAGTAAATTACAGAAGTTTTCTCATGACTGTGGGGATCGTGGGTTGTTTATAGTGTTCGATTCTTTTCTTCTTTTTCGGGTCTGCACTATGCACCTGCAACGCAAAGCAGTCATATAGGCTTAATGTTTTTTACAAGAAATGCTTTTATGTTTATATCACACACCTGCTTTTGTTTGAACACTGGTAATGAAACAAATTACCTGCCATGATCCTAAGAGTCAAATGTTTGTGTCACAAGCGGTTCCCTTATTCTGTCTAAAAGAGAATAACGGCGAGGCTGCTCCGTTCTATCTGTGAAGATAACTTATTGATACGGCAGGCCATAACTGCCATTTTGGTCTAACTAGGCCAAAACCTTTAACTGTAAAAAATGCCAGTCGCATGAAAGATGAGCTTGGGATAGAACTACGTGTGTTTCTATAGAACTAAGGGTAGAAAAACTGTTATTACACTAGCAAGATTTGGTCGAAAATAGGCCACTATGCAAGCTTATTTAATCGATCAACTCCCCTCTGTCAATTCCACTAATGCGTGCCTGCTACTTTATTTAACACAAACCCTGGCCACATAGGCTCTTTAGCTCTCTTCGCCAAAGGAACGCTATCAATTATTACGGTCGTGATCTATTTCCGGACCTGGATCGACATTTAAACTTACCAGCCACAGCAATGCATCACGTGACATCCAGACATTTCACAAACAGTCGTAACAATATTTACATTAAGTATTCTTAAGAGACAGGTTCCCATTCAACAGTAGGATCCGCCTACGGTTCATTGGGAGTTCATCATCATGGTTATCCATGTTCTGGATTATCAACAGCTCAGAATAACATCAATGGTTTCAACATAAGTCATGTGGACTAATCGATTTATCTTGAACTGTTTTATTGAAGAGTACATCCGTTTGTGGAACGTCTGAATTCAATGAAATTATATTTACATTCTAATACTATTTGATTGATCAGAAAGAAATTAACATATCACCACAGCAACCGACGGCACACGATGAGTCATGACGATACGAACTACAACACATCATCAAGGTCGAATACAAACATCCAGTCGACTATTATTAATACATTCATCAGAATGAAAGGTCCGCCGTTGTTTTTTTTTAACTTCCGCTGATTGATTATGATATTCCCACCTGGGTAGGACGCGGATAGTCGAGAATTAAATCGCCTAATCTTATAACCAAGACCGACATCAAGTGTTGTCCTGGCGCTTTATTATAAAAATTAAAATCCTGACTCTACGTGCTTGACTCCAGCTCGTTTTGTCAGATTTGCATCCTAGAATTGGAGATCGTTAAGCAATACCACCCATAAATTTAACCGAGATCAAATAACAGTATAATCTTTTGATGTATATAAATTTATGAACAAACTGATCCGAACTTTTGGATGCCAAGTTTTTAACTGGTTTTATGTCACCCAATGTAATAGCAAAGGTCAGATTCAAGCATTCTCTTGTTCTTGTTTTTTTAATATATAAAAAGACCGGCCTGTGGATTTTGAATGCCAACTGGTCGCCTTTAATAAGCTCTTCTTACTACACTCCTATCCTTCAGACGGTCATCAGGCATAACAGGAAAGACGGAAATTAAAAAATTCAATCCATCAACTTCTCAGACAAATTCAAGTATATTCGCTCCCAGTTTATTGTCATCTCTTATGCTCGGCATTACGACTCTTTTTGTTGATGCGACTTGACATTAGCATGACAGTATACTTTGATTTGCGCATGTCCATCCGGACCAACATATCCGACAGCGCCAATTGATATTAGGAATGTTAAAAGTCATTGGGTTATACAATAGTCTTTCGCAGTAGTTGTACCAACTATCGATAGTTTCTATATTTGACTTGTTTCCCAAAATGCATGTAATCGTATGCCATCTGTTGGCATACTTTTTCTTCAGCACCGTCAAATGGAGCATCCTTAGAACATGTATGACCTACAAAATATTGTAAAATGGTAAGCCACTATTAATTAACTGTACTTCATGGTTATTGAAACTTATTGACACAATAACTGATAGTGTATCGCATAAATATTTATATTTTTTTTAATATTCAAAATAGATATTTGGTTCTTAATTGGAACAAAATCTTAACTACAACACTGTTGCAATGCCTGAGTACCTGGATAGTGTTCTAAGTATTGCCATATTATGGCAATAGTGCTGTGGACTATCGCAATAGTGTCACACTAATAAAGATAAGAGGCCAAAGAAACCCCGAATAAATTAAGAACTAACATCCACACTTCATAACATGCCAATGACCATTGCTGCACATACATTGCAGAGCACATTCAAACAAAACAAAGGGTGGAAGAAAAATACTAAGGTTACAGATATATGCTGTTGTATTCGACGACTGAACTGAATACTACACCATGATCCTACTGTGTAATGCCATGAGTTTGTTTGTGTTGTTTGCTTTATTTTCCCCCTTTCCTCTGGTGCTCAGCCTATGTCGTCCCAAGACTGCGAGGATCGATCAAATATATCTGACTCGAAGGCACTCATTACTCTCTGAAATTTGGAGAATAAATGCAGATGCGTGTTGTTCTCTTTTCAAAGCTAAATTATTGACATGTAAAACATTAACTGCCATCTTGGTCTATTGTTAAGCTGGTGTAACCTAAAACCTGAACTGTAAAAAAACGGCTGAGATATAACAGATGGCATAATAACGCTGCGGCGAAAACTAGGATAAAAACTATTATAAGAATATCGAGATTAGTATACTCGTTTCGAGCTGATACCGAAACATGTTAGATGAGTTAGCTTATTTATTTATTCAATCAACGCGCCTCTGTCGTTTCTACAAATGCGAGCGTACTACTTAATTTACACAAAACCACTCATTTGACGGCGAGCTTGCCTAGTGGATGACAGAAGCCACCCGGAACGACACCGCCAACACAAAACATACTACAGTACATTTAATGGACGAACGACATGATACCACAAGAATTCGGCTTCCTGATGCCCTTTAGCTCAGACAGCACCAGGACACAGGAAGCTCCCGCCCTAACACCAGTCAGTGAACTGTTGAAATCCAGCCTACGATTCATTGTAAGCTCAATATGATGATTAGGGTTATTCTGGATTTCAACCAGGTCCACAAGCAGGTCACAATAGCAACAATCGATTCAACAGAAGTCTTGCGGACAAATCGATTGGACTTCAACAAGACTCTCGTGTTCTCCCGAGATGTTTTGTTATTAATGTTTTACCCGAGGTCTGCACCGCAGTAAACACTTTACGTCAAACACATTATATAGGAGTTTAGTGGCAATCAAGTAACAGTCCAAGTAAACAAGATATGACAAGTGTTAGTGTACCTCGTCTAAGAAACTATTCTTTATTGCTCAACTCAATATCCACATCGATCCGGTTGTTCTGTCTGAGCGGTGCTATAGTGTTATTGCTCGGCATTGAATAGGATATCATTCACAGATGATGTTTCATTTTTATAGCGGTTTGGGGTTGTTGTTTTTTGGGTTCCAAACAAAGAAGACAAAATAATCGGCTCCAGATAAAAACGGATGATTACAGTAGAAATATTGGTATGCCCTTATGATGCTGGATATATTTACCCGGTATTTCTGGATCCGCGTCAGGTCAACATTTCAGGTTCCCAGTCGCATCAATACATCACGTGACATCGGACACTAAAAACTCACTCCTAACAAAATATTTGCGTTGACAATGGTGAAGACACAAATTCTTTCGTTTGCTGTGGGACTTCCGCCTACGGGAGTTCATCGTGATGGTAATCGATATTCTGGATTCTCTACCTAGTTTAAAAAAAATCAGGATAGCAACAATTGTTGCAGCATCGTCTATTTAATTTCAACGACAAATCCCAACTTTTCTTTCCCGCTGTTTTGTTATTTTCGATTAACCAAGAGGTATATAACACAGTACACATTTTACATCACAAACTTTATTTAGCAGACTTTACTGGTAATCAAACATTCCAGGTCAACCGGAAATGACAAGTCTTATTGACGGTAACCAAGGAAACTAAAAGTAATCACAAAGCTCAATATTGAAAACGAACTACTACTATTGTAGTAACCTTATCAAAATGTAGCGATTATAGTTTTGCTTGAACAATGTTTTCAATGTGATTTTTTAAAGGGATCTATTGCAATTATTATCTCGTTTCGCGTAATTTCTTTCTAGGTGCAGCAGACGACAAAAGTTTGTTCTGAGATTGGATTTAAGCGTTTTATATATGATACAGGAATGATATTTTAACCAGGCGCATATTTCAGAGAAACTTAGTTTACTATTTTGCAATGGTCTGACTAAATTAACTTGGCATAAAACTTCCAAAAAATATGAAAATGGAACGTGAACGTAAGCTACATCAATGGCTATTTCATTAGGTGTGTCTCCAGTATCTGGTCTGGGCAACATGTACAAATCCTCATAGGAGTTAAGAAGCTTTGATTGACACCTTCATGTTTTACCTTTGGGGTAGCAGACGTGGGCTCAAAGCAAGGCACGTATCAAAGACGACGGTCCACATGGAAACTACATGTATATTGAATTATCACTTGGCAAACATAAAACAGGTGCTGTCCATAAGTCTGAAGGAAATGAAGTTTTACCAGCAATGTGTTCTCTACTTTCTACAAACAAACTGCTCTGGGACATCCAGGTTAAATCCATGCATTTACTTGAAACCTAGTAAATTTAATTAAAACCTTTGATATTTCATAAAAATGGTCTGCAAAGTCGTCTGTACATTTTTAATTCAAGATTGTTAACTGCATCAGAGTAAAAAGAGTGCGTGCCAACTATGTCACTGTACTTAAGCCCCACATTTAAATTAAATAATTATCTTGTCATTTACTGAAACTTATGCAAAAAAAGTTAAATTAAAAAAAAAAATTGAAAACTTCTTAATTATATTTTGTTGATATTGAGAGTCATTTAGAAAGCGTGCTAACTATTTTATCACACAACTTTATGTCACATTCTTGCATAATCTACCCTTATTATTCAATTGGTGAAAATGAATGGGCTGGCCTTCGGCTTTAAGATTTAGTTGATCAGAATTGAGAAATACTTAATTCATTTCAAGGCATTAAACTTAAGTGGGCAATCAGAAATGACGGAAATTAAAAACCTCCATCCATCAACCACTCAGACAAGATTGAAGAACCCAGCCCATTTTATTGAGATTCCGCGCTACCCATAAGATCCGCAATTACGAACATCCTTATCGATGCTACTTGACCCTACAATGACCTTTGACCTTTTTGCACACATGCTTGCGGGTCACCGTATCATAAGGTGCCAAAAAGTTCGTGAAAATAATATCGACACCTCATGTATGTAAACGAACATTAGTTTACCTGCTTCCGGGACTTATTCTTAAGAGCCAGTATTCTAGTGGAGTAAAACGGGCCCTTTGATGTCTATATAAACAGTTCGATTTCTGTCGTCGCAGTTTTCCATGCTACTGACTGAACAGTCTCAGATGATCAATGGACTGATATTGGAACTGGTCAATTGACATACCACTCACCGGCTTGCTTTCGTTTAAGGCATATAAATCATATTTCATGTTGACTTCATGTACCGTAAATCTCTTTTTATTTCGAAATAAAAATATTTCTCCTGCAGAATTAACACCCTAGGTAGGAAATTAAAATGAGGTGTCAAGGAGGTTTAGAACAGCTTTAGATGTCTAGGTTAACTTGTTTTCACTTTGCAATTTGTGCGAGGCCTTCCTCGTCCGAACAGGAAATAGGAATATTATGATATTTGATTTACTCAGTTGATTCCTGGCCAATATAATATTGCATTCCAAACCCATGGCAAGTGGCTGTATTCTTAACCTAGTACGAAACAAATCAATCGATTAATCACCCTGTATTTATCTCGCAGTACTCCCGCAAAGTACTGCACTAGCTCAAGTAACGCTACACGGTTCTATATAGAATGTCAAATCTATTGACATTCAATAGCAATGCTTACCATTGATTTTCGCTGTCTCTTGATTACTATAGAAATTAACTGAGTTTTATTTCAGTGGCTGGAATTGTAAGAAATGATCAGGTCTATAATGGATTGATCTTCTCTCAAACCAGTTTACAGGAAGAAATAATTGATTTTTGTGGACGGTTCTAATAACTCTCCCAGGCTCCTCTCATGTTTAACATGGACGTCAACGAAGTTAATTCGCTCGAGCCTTTGGGGTCTGGACACCTGATTACCATACCAGCTTTAAGCGATGAAAACATTTTAACTTACAGTACTAAGCTTGACCCTCGGGCCAGAAAATTTGACCTTATATAATCGAACCAGACATACACCTGTAACTCTTTAAACATAAACTGTCCAAGATATAAATGTTACGAATTCCGCGTAAAATTGATTCTAATATTGATTCTTGTTGCTGTTTGGGTTCAGTAGAAATTAAATAGGCTGCATTGCAGGGGCTGCTATCTCTATCATTAGATACCTGTGGGCAAAACTGATTTAAGATTATGTCAATGTTCGCCTTAGGATAGCAACATACTGGGGTCAATGTGTGCATAAAGGGAGATAATCCTATTTAATAACATATTGTAGCTAAATTCCGGAAGGAAGAGATAAACGATAATACGGATTTTAAGAAAAGGTATGCTTAGTCCCGATTAGATGTTTACAACATATCATTTTTCTAACGGAGACGTTGGCGTCAAATGATAAACGTCGTGTTTGATTTTGACTTAGATAAAGGTCCTGAACGTTATTAAAACGGTCTATAATATCTTTCATTTCACCTCGATCCAACATCCAACAGTTCTGTTGGATGATAAATGAAGCTATTATACGCTATCATCAGGTTCTAGAACTTCACCCGCTGAAATAACTGCAATTTTTGGTTTGTCAAGAGATATGAATCGACGGAGAATCAATGTTCATCATTTTGTTATTAAATATTCCAGTTCGACTTCGTTCATGTGAAAAGCATACAGCTTTAGCTCTGATTTATTTTAACGGCATTTAGAAGTTGTTATACGATAATAACAAACACATAATTGTATAGATATAAACTTCTGATGTGTATTACAGTGACGTTTCGGTCTCCATTCTTAGACCGTTCTCAAGCAAATGATTTACAAAATTTTAACAATAACCGTTATAACATATTTAAAGAAACGTCCTTAGGATGGCGAGCGAAACGTCGCTGTAATATACATCAGAAGTTGATATCCATACATGTGTTATACATATCCATATTATGTGTTTGTTATTTAGCTCTGGTGTCGAGATGGGTTAGGTAAACATTGCCGTTCTAGAAGAGATATTCATGTTACAAATCTGATGCAGTAGGCCGAATTTATATTGGAAATATGCTTGGTACTGGTGCCGCCGTCAAATTAGTGGAACCCATGAGCATTTAAGATATGAGATCAATAATCATTTCAGACTGACAGGAATTCCGGAATACGAAACTTCTTATACCGATCCAAATGTCAATACCACTTCAACTCAAATGAGGTCATTCTATCCGTAATAGCTAAAGGTCATGGGATATATTGACCCGGAAACACATGTTCTGCTTGATAGCAGAGGTCAATTGCAAGGTCAAGTTTGAATTAAGAGACGCATAAAACGTCGGTCTTAATAGAAGGGCCACGGGTACTTGATTAGGTAGTATATTGGCACTAAAGACGGCGCCCATTGCTTCTCACACTATGAACTTCTTTGCGGATGAATTTTAATATGAACGCGCCATATTTTATACAGTGGAGATTCAATATATGAACTGTAATTCTAGAAAACCTATACTTTTCGTTTGACATGGTGAATATCCGTGTTCAATTATTTGGCAAAAACGTATATCATTTATTGTTTTGTTTGTTTTTTGTTTGTTTTTTGGTCTAATATTGAATTTCCTCTTTCCTAAAAATTTGAAATGAATTATTATCTTGGTTTTAAACTTAATATTAAAGCCCTTCGAAACTTATTCGAAGCAACTATAACATCAAAAAGAGGTTTAAATAGAGTATGTCATTGCGTTTTTTCCGTGTTGTTGAGGGTGCTTTGGGGGTTGGCACGAAGTTATTTAAATGAAATTAGATTAAAAATTGCATAAAACCGCAATCCAACAAACAAAAAACGAACCAAAAGGGAAGTAATTTCTCACTGTCTCTCTTGTTTGCTTCCTCCAGCTAAATATAACGTTTACCTTTTAAACGGCAGGAAAATATAGTATCGATAATGATCTAACGGTAAGAATTCGTAGTTTTATTTTAACAAGAGTTGCTCCGTTTGTTCTAGGGCATGTGTTTGGAGCAAAAGCCTTTTTTCAGTATGTCCTTAGTCAGAAAACCTGTTGAAGCGAGATCTTATCATACTAGTTTCGTTAGTTTGATATGGCACAAAGCAAATTGCAAATTATTATTTTCTAACTGCATAACGCATTGTACAATCGACTACACATTGTAAAACTTAAATCAATGGCTCTGTCCCATTTGCCCACGTTAGCGTTGTAAATTTGTCCCAATACATTTATTTGTTGTGAAAGAAGTTTGTGTCGTTTAGATAGTAGAAGGTATGACAGCTGAGTGGTTTAGGTGGCTAGAATTGACTGCTGGTGATTAGGTGCCTCACCCTGATGGTCGTGGGTTTGGTTCCCGCATGTGTCTCAGCTTACAAATTTTTCTAAACTACAATCTATTGAGTATCAAAGAGTGTTATCACAAAAAAGCGAAGATAAAACGATTTGTTAAAAAAGAAATAGAAAGTTTCCGTTTGGTTTCCTCTGCAGAAGGAAAAACAGGAGTTGTTTTCAATCGGCATGATTTCAAAATGATCTATGACCGAATGGCCAGGAAGGGAGAAATGTTCACCTATTAGGGAGGTAATCAGCTGTAATCTGATTGAACTCAAATGATTTTTGGCTCTAAGCCTAAGAGCATTTTTGGTTTCTCCAACATACTGTTTCAGGCACTTTTTACAAGTGATGAGGTAAACCACATTTTCCGAATCACAGTTTAAAACATCTGCCAAATGATAGACATTTTTAGTTTGCTCCCTGACGAAGAAAGCCCTATACATATTAACTTTGACTGTATTGACATTCAAGTGGGTAAAGTGAACCACTTTGTACTTATTTGTTAACATTTAGTTGAGAAATATATATGCTTGGCCAAGCCCATTCACTATGATAGTATGTATCTGGCGCATTCCACATAGATACAACCCCCATATTATACTGCTTCTCAACAGTCCTTCAAAGAAACTCACAATGGAGAATATATTCTGTACATAACTTACGTGTTGAATTGATTGTAAACACGTTTCGTGTAAGCTGCTGCTATTAAGTTACCTGTGTTATGCTCTGCTGAAAAGGAAATAATATCCCCTTAGTGCTTCGGACGATATGAATGTACTCATAGTATACCGTATTTAGCTAATGTTCACAATACGCATGCCGTGTGTGCTAAGGTCATAATACATTCATATTTATTCTAAGAGCACAGTAACACGTGTCACAAACTGATAAAAGATACAAACATGATTTCCAGGAAACGTCGCCCAATACGTTCTAGTATAACCCGACAGGTATACAAATGTATATTATAACGGAATTGTTTATATCCGTTTTGCACACACATGTTGCTTGCCATTTGTGATATGAATTTCACTGTAACACGTCTTTTTATAAACTGGAACGGCGATGAACACCGTGAGCTAGAGCGGTTGCATTCACAATTGATAATGCTACTGCCGTGATGAATATATTGCCAAAAGCTGTCGTCTTCATTTCATTGCCATGTCCATGATGTATTATTGTGTGATCAATATTTTTGACTCTGAAACAGTTTATACTTTCAAATTTCAGTTCAATTCCTTGAAATATAAATGACGTGTTTAATCAATGTGAGGCCTTGTTTCATTTTTGGTTCGATGATACACACTCGTGGAAATTTTCTCTGCATTGACAATTTAGTCTAAGTAACAGAAAGAGACAACAACAAAAGTCAAAAAGACAAAAATAATAGCGAAATATGGGAAGCTGCTGTTCATCTATGGATGACATAGACACGTGAGTTTTTATTTTCTTTGAATTATTTTCATATTATTTATTGTATTTTCTCTAATACTACCTTCCTCGTACATAGGTCTAAACCGAATGCAGCTTTTTTATATGTAAACACAATGGTGTCGAAATATTTCTAACTTCGTTACAACAAAATAGTGTTAGCAGAGAAGAAAACCGAACAGTTTCTTAAGTGTGTTGTGTTTTTCACCCATAACTGCATATACCTATAAAGTGGACTGTTCATGTCTTTATATACAATAGCTCAGGAACATTTTAAGTGTGCATCAACTATCCATTAAATAGCATTATCGTATATTATGAAACCAAAATCTTTTTACATGCAATCAAAACAAAATCTTTTTACATGCAATCATAATGTAAATATGTATTGAGGATTTGACGGCAAAGTTAAGAAGAAACAATAATGAAATGTAACAGTGTTTTGTGTTATTTATTAAACTACAACAGAAAGCTTCATAATCCAAGATTTCAATTTTGTAGTTTTAAAATAGTGTTTGGGTGATAAGAATCCGTTTAATATCGATGTGTTAATTCGAGTCCGTTTATGGTCCATTCGCAACTCAATTAGTCTGTTTAATGGGCCGGGTGTTTTTCTGCACATCTTAACCAAATCTGTCCCAAATTCTGAGCTGTTCCCGGTGGATGAAAAAATACTATGTTCACAGCGACACAAAACGTCTGCGTAAAATATCCGACGAGATTTAATCAAGTGATTTTAAGTTCTGTCATCCGATATATTTGACGAAAGCTCGACTTGACATCGGTATGACATAATTGTTAGCAAATTATGAGCTATTTACTGCAGCTTGAGTGCAAATCAAATTGTTGAATTGAAACTTCTTTCTTTTATCTTTTTCAATAGAAGTTCACTTTTCTTAAACAAAGTACTAAATTATATTTAAACTATTTATAAAGTTGTATTATTTAAGAATAGTCATTTCCTGTAACAAATATAATATTGTTTACTAGGAAGTAGTATAGAATTTGATCGAATGTATTTGATTAATCCAAACAAATCTGACATTAAATCGTAATTATGATGAAGTACTTTGATGAGCTCCTATTTAATTTTCTTGTCACAATTATTCTTTTGATTGTAAATATATCAGTCAAGAAGAGATTTTCGTTGAACGTTAATTAACAGACATGCCAATACATCACGGGGAATTATCAATAAACTCGCAGCAAATTTGGCTGCCGATTCTCCAGGCATAAAAATCTCCCACCATGTGAAGCGGCCCAATGGAAGAATGGAAGAAAGTTGACCGTATGCTAGGGCCACGACAGTAAATATGAACTGTTCTTCCGCGAGGAGCAACACGGGCATCGGTTCCTGACATGTCACAACTCACGCGAGTGATTAACTGTCCGAATTCATAGTAAACCTTTACTCTAGTTCTGTGTCTAAAATTCAGATGTTGTTGTTGTGGGGGGGGGGGGGGGGGGGGGGG
>JAVFBZ010147739.1:6051-19909 GCA_032466195.1 Katharina tunicata | reverse complement strand
CTGGTTTTAATCTGCGGATTTGTATGGCTTCCATCAGCTTTCTGATGTTGAAAAATGTGACTTTAGACCAACATGAATGATTTTGGGTAAACTTAGGAAGACAATCAAAAATGTTCATCTCTTTCTCCCCAACAGCACAGTCTTGCCTCCAATCATAATAAAAACTCAGCATAAACATAATTTGTTCAATTTTCACATACACATACAGGTATCAAGGACATGTCTGAGTTAACACCAGATTCAATTTCCTCTATTAATGATACATGTACCTCATACACTGAGAAGTGTACTGCTGATGGGATTAAGTGAGTCACACTCACCTCTTGTTGAATATTGATTTGGTGGCACACATTTATGAAACATACATATTAGACTTGGGTTTATTTAAACATTTTTGTGTTACATGTTGGTATCATTTTGCTAACAAAAATAAAGTTTGTTTGTATGCTTGGGCTTCTAATCTCTATTTGACGTTATTTAACTTATGTGATAGGTTCCAGTCTAATGTGTGAATGGAAACACCCCCAACCTTTCTGTCAACAAACAAGACAACAGAAGACATTCACAAGATTTACAAAAAATCGGCTTCTTGATGCCTTTCTTGCTTCAGCTGAGAGAAGAACTCCAGAGCACAGAACACTCCCCTAACATGCCTAACTAGCTTGGGGAAAAATGACTACTTAAACTAACAGAATATTAGAACTCAAATCTTCTGTGAATTTTGTATTGTGGAATAGATTTACTCCAATATAATACAGATTATTGTGAATATTGTGTGAGTTTGGTAAGTTATCTGACGGATAAATAATTTATGTTGTTGAATATTCTTCAGCTTCTGATACACAAAAGAAGTCTAACACTCCTAGCAGGAAGATAGACTTCAAGAAGAGGCCCACTTCAAGAGAAGATTGTTTTAGTGCTCCTACAGACTCTCACTTAGACGAATTTGATTTTGAGAAAAACCTAGCTCTCTTTGATAAGAAGGCTGTGTTTCAAGAGATAGAATGCTCTGGATATCCAACTCTCATCTATGCTAATGATGACAAGAAAAATGCTAAGTATCGGTGTGATGAAAATGTTCTCCAGTCTGGACCTGTGGTCCTTAAACAGATTAAAGTCCCAACTTCGGAGAATAAAAACTATGTTACAGGTAAGGAAAATTTTATTCTCCTTCTTGAATTTATATTGTATTTTTCAATGTGTGTGGGTTTTTATCTTTCTTACACTTGTTTTACATTGATATAGTGGATATAGTAAAATCTTTAGGAACTCTTCCTTAAATGTAGCTACATCACATAGCATGTAAAGATCGGGTTTGTTTAATTGGTTGCAGATTCTGGTTTATTAGTGCCCTCTATATCATACGAGACCAGAAAACAGTTGATGTGTGCAGCAGAAAAGGCTGGTCTCAATAAGTGTCGTATCCTAGAGATGCTGGGTCGATCAGCAAGCGAAATGGTTCTACAGCTCCTTGGGGGGAGTCACAGGTCTGTTGACTAAGCAATACCAAGTTTAAATCATGCTTTTACTTTCTATTGCCTACCGATACTAATTTCCATTTTTCTGTATTGATTCAAAAACAATTAATACTCTCCAAGTTTTAAATGCAGTTTAAGTGTAAGTTATATTGGCAAAACCAGATAATTGCTTTATTTTATTTTCAATTTATAAATACATGTACATGTAGCTCATACAAATAATTTAAAATTGACTTCATTAATGATTTAAATTATTTTAGAGGGAACCATGCAAAAAAAACCATCACTTAAAAAAAAAGGGGTGAAGAAACTGAAGAAAAAAATTAAAAGCAATTACCCTAAATGCTCAACAAATTCGACCTCCATTGACACACGTTTTAAGTCATTTATTGAAGGTATTAATGTGAGATTGGAACTAAAATTTATATTTTCTTGTAGCTTATAGTATGAACTTCTTAAAAAGGTCAACAGTGTGTTTCTTAACCTTTGCATAAAATGTGGTTTTATAAGTGGTAAATGGGGTTGAATTTGTTGAGCATTTAAGGTAGGTTATTATTTTACATGTACATGATTACACATAAAAATAGTAAGGATCAGCTATATTTTGGGAGCTTTTGAAACAATAGAACAGGCCCATTGCTGATTATTCATTTTATTCATTATTCGTGGCGAGTAAAAAAAAATAAAAAAATGTATGTACATGTATGAGTAAAAAAAAACCAGTAGACACACAAAGAGATGATTTTTAGGCCGATCTGTAAGTGAGTCAGTTTCGTGTCATAATTCTATCTTATTTTTCCTTGATTAGTGTTTAGCTTCACGCTTAAGGGTATTTCACAGAGGATAGTGGCCTACAGTACTTTAATAACAAAACCAACACAGCCATTATAAATGTTCTCTATTGTCATAAAAATGTCCCTTCAATGCAAATGATGTCTTGTGGGTTGTTGTTGGACGGGAGCCTCCTGTGCTCTGTAAGTGTTCCTCTCTAATGGGCATAAGCTGATTTGTTTTGGTGACCTTTTTCTTGTCATTATTTCAGTATATAAACAGCACAGGCCTGATTTAACTTATCAAAATAAAAATGTATATTAGAATTATATATTTTTATATAAATGTTGAGAGAAAATTTAGCTTGCACCCACAGGGATTAAAACTCAAGTCTCTGGCTAGCAGGGACACCCGAGTTTGAATCCCGGTGGAGGCTAGCAAAATTTTCCTGTTGAATTAAATATTATATATATTTTTATAAAGAGTAATCGTACTGGCACAGGGATATCGACTAATTAAAGCAGATAAATAATGTCATGTTCTAGATAAATTCTCAGACAAGTTTCTACATAGTCCTGAATCTCGAGTTGTTCTGGATAACCTTTAGGCGTGTCTCGAGAAAAGGCAATACATGTAACATGTATATTGTGAAGATAAATATGTGGAAATATGTAACACACATAGATATTAGGTATGGGCGATAATAAGCATAACCTGAATAATGTATCGTTTAGAGTTAGCAGTAAACCCCTTAGTCTACCAAATAAAGATGAGTACAGTTAAGGGTTATCTGATACAGAAGGGAGTTTCGTCTTAACCAACAGGTCCTTGACAGATTTGTTCTTCTTGTACGCTATGATAGGTCTGACTCTCTGTGATATATTTTAAACATGAAATGATTTATCGGTTTTAATTAGTCGATATCCCTGGGCCAGTGTGATTACTCTTCATAAAAATATATACATTTTATATTTTAAAAATGAAGAGAAAGAAATATATATTTGTTCAATTGACATAATGATACAGTATCAGTGGCTTGAGCTTTTGAGCCAGTTAACAGGTTAGGAAGTCAAATAATGATCATTAAGTAGATGGAAATCCCCAATACAAATATTACAATTTGAAAACCTTACACAGAATCAAAGTTTAATTAGGAACCTATAGTATTTGCATTCATATTAATTCACGAGGGAACTTGTGGAATCAATTGAATGTAATAAATAGCTGAGGAACTAGGCTTACGTTAATTGTGATTCTAAATGAAGGACAAAATGCAGGCATATTGAATAGAGTGGGGTTTTTTTTTTATATTTTATTATTTACTTGTTCAACAAACATTAGACTGTTAATACAAACTTATTTTTTGTTCAAATTTTTGACCATAATATTTGGCCATGAAAGGTCAACATTATATTATATAACTCAGAAGTGCATCGTACTAGTCTGAACCAAAACTACATGTAAATCAATTTCATTTAGTTAATTCAGTTATGTGACATTATTGATTTCATTGAGATTTGGTACAAAATAGTGCTTTCATTGTTTAAATGCATCATAAATTTGTATGAAATTTAAAAATGAAAAAGAAGTTTTACCACTTGCTCAAACAACCCCTGTACGGAGAGTTATTTACTATTTTTTGGCAATTCTTACACTACTGACGATTTATGATCCCTCGATAAAAGTTTCACAAAAGTGAAAAGAACCTGTGGTTATTCATTGATATTATTTTATTTTTTGTCAACTTTAAAAAAGCCATTGCTGTTAGGAAGTTATTGATGTAAACTAGCGGCATGACGCACCAGAATACTTCATGTATATAGCTTCACCGTGGTGCAAATATTTAGGGTATGGCTTGGTGCCGCGCCAAAAACACCTACAAGTACATGTAGCTCGGGGCCTGCAGGATTTCACTGTTTCCTGGGCACATTGTAAATCTTGAACTTAAAATACTTACTCTCAAAGGACTAATAAACAAAATATCAACTGATTGGGTCAGTGGGTAAATTTGTTTGATTTTGTGTATTAAAACACAAGAATGCTACAGTGTATGTCTAAACAAAATGAACTTAATTCCTGTCATTCAGATTATTTTTCAAAATTAAGTGATTTTAATCCAGCTTTATCCGTGCATTATATAAATCTCTTTACTGGTAATAAAGATTTATTTGAGTTTTGATATGATGATATATTCTTTAATGTATTGTATTTTGGCTGCAGAATGTCCCCTCAGAACAACCACCAGCGTCCAGTGGTTGTGGTATTATGTGGCCCTCACATACAGGGAGCACAGGGTCTAAACTGTGCCCGCCAGCTGGCCAACCATAATGTTCAGACTGTGGTGTTTGTGCCGCCAGAACAATCTTATCAACATGATTCAATGGAGCTGGAACTCCAGTTGTATCAGATGACAGCAAACAATGTTACTTCCACTATCACAGGTAAAACTAGTTTTAAATGAATTTGATGGTTTTAGCTTTCCTATAGTTCTGATACAAGACCCATTCTGGAGAATTTCATGCTTTTGCTTGTAAACAGGGATTTTTCTCTTAAAATCAACAGCAGTTGGTTGTGAGGAAGCTTCCTGTGCCCTGGTGTTCTCAACTGAGTGGAATTAGGAAGCCGACTTGTGGCATCCTGACACTGTCCTGTGTTTGTTGCCAGTGTCATTGATTTTGATTTATTTCTTTCTGTCAACTGGCATCCTGAGATATGAGTGAAATAACCTTGAGTAAAATGTAAAACCTGAATAAAACAAACGGAAACCTAAATCAAAACAAAATTCTATTTTTCTTTCCATTTACTAGAATGGCCCAATATTCTATCCTTCTGAGATGACTATCCCCTAGAGTGTGTGATGTAAGAACCAAATTTGCAGCATAGCATTTGATAGTATGATTTATCTATGTATTCAAATATTTTCACAATGGTCTTGCAATGGATTTGTGTTGATCATTTTCAGATTTACCCAGTGGCACTGTTGATATGATAATTACTGCAATAGACAGTCATGAAGACAGTTCTCTGTTGTGTGAGGAGTGGTATAAAAGTCTGATACAGTGGGTGCCCATGAAGATTGCCCCAGTGCTGGCCATTGACCCTCCTTCTCAGGGCACCCAGTTTCAGAGTAAGTGGAACCTTGGGCTTGGCCTGCCACTAAATCTTCCTCCGTCCTGTGGCCAGGTCTACCTCTCGGATCTCAGTATTCCAAAGAAAGTCTTCGCAGATCTTGGCATCAAGTACATGTCCCCATTTGGACACAAGTTTGTGATTCCATTACATGAGAAATGAGGATCCGGTTATTTTCTCCATATTATCAAATCCATATATTAATCCTTTAATGTATGTACATGTATATACTGTGTAAATATCATATCAATTTCATCTGTATTATAAAAATCCCTTTTTTTTTGCTTTTTGAGTTGATATTCTTACATTTATTTTCATTAGTCAGGAAAATTAAATAAAATTTCAGAAAAATCTTTTTGAATAGGTATATGTACATACACATTTATTATCCATTGCTTTGTATAAAAACCAATTGTGATTTTCTGTTTAGGTTTACGCACTGAACAGTAATGAAAATTATCCATGTATGTTGGTTAATGATTTTGAAACTGTCTGTAAATATTTTTGTTTTAATGCCTTTTTTTTTCCTCCTTGATCTTTAATGTTAATAAGATACATAATGTTGATCTCAAATTCAGATTTATCAGTATACATTTAGATGCAAAGTGGTGCAGTTACCTTTGCAACGCATGTGAAATTGGGGCAATGCTTGCTAGAAGTTTCAATGACAGTAGGTGTTTTTACTTTAGACTTTTTGTTACCTTCGTTTAAGGTATTATTGACAAAAATTTGTGAATATTGTACATTTGTGTATTATACATGTATGAACATGATGAACAGCAAGTTATGATTGCAGAACAGTGCTTTTGTTTTTCTGTACTGACTGATGCTAGGTTATCAACTTCTGTTCTATTATGGTAAAGGCCAGGAGCCTTTATTTTCATCATTATACAAATGCCATTTTTTTGTTAAATTACACATGACCAATATGTGTGTATGTCTACATGTGTGAATTGAATAGACATTATTTATCTTCATTTTTGACGACAAAATAGTCAAATGACAGAATGAGTGCTGAATGATGTCATTTGTAATATATATCATTTATAGGATGCAAGTTTGAAATATTTTTATGACTGTATGAATGCTTCTCGGTAAAGATTCTTCTGTTATCAGACTGGGTAATCATGGTGGGTTAGGTAGGGCCTTATTAAACACAACAAGCCCATAGGTCTTGTTGTTCTTTATTACGACATCAGCCTGAGGTAAAGGTATCCTGTCATCATGGTTAGCAGATAACATTGGTCATAGGGCTCAGTTGAGAGAGTATTGAATACTCAAATACCATTCGCCTTCAAGTGAATTAGCATTTTTCCAACTGATATTTATGGCTTTAAATGATGCTTGAAATTATAAAAAAAGGTGGAATGAACTTGTTTCGCTCTACAGGACTGGAAGATAGGGAATATTATTAAAATAAATCTGTAATTTTTCCTCAAAAGTATTAGTTGAGTGTTGGAATAACAACCCTTTATTTAAACAAGCCTTATAGCAATGTGAATGAGCTTCACACAGTGTGAAAAGTGTACATTACATGTGTTTGTAAATGGTGCTGGTTTAATCCTCCTGTACAGATGTGCTCTTGCTCTCCTGTCTTGAATCAAGCATGGCTTAAGTTGTCCCTTTAAAAAAAGGGTTAAAAATCAAAAGAAAGTATTTAAAAAAAAAACGTGTACTTATGCTACGTTCCTGGTCACAGTTAAAACTGGATGATTTAAACACTTATATTTTTAACTACACTTCTGTACTAGAACTTGTTTTAGATCTGTTAAGGGCCTTGTGTTTTGTGTCATAGTGGTTACAAAGAGGTGCTTTGTTAGCTATCAGTTACATGTAAGTACGTTGAATTAAATATACTGGATTGAAATCTTCAACTACACACATATAGCTTGACAGAATCTTTGACAAACTTCTTTTTTTTTATAATAAAAATGTTAGCTATTGATGGCCTGGTCAAAGTTTTATCTATTGTGGCCCACTTGCTAAAGGGCACTATGTTTCAAGAAGATATAAGGTATTTACATGTGCCTAGCACTGGAAGAACATTAATGTTCCAATAGAGTGGAACACCTCACATTTTATGGTTTTGTTTAATAGTATGGCTTTTTACTGTTGAGTACATTGCCCTCATATAAGTAAAATACCCTTGAACATGGCGTTTCACGTCAATCAATCAGTCAATGGATTATTCATCGTAATTTTTAAAATGCATGTTGTACATAGTACCCTTGAAGAGAGTTAAATTATGTAAGATGTGTATCTTAATGTCAGTAGTAAGACAGTTGTAGTCAACACATCATCACATGAATATTTACTGATTTTCATGAGGACAAAGATTACTTTAAGAGATTTTATATATTTTAATGAATGCTTTAATATTAAACTTACTCACAACTTGGAGCAGGGGAAACGATTTGAACAGATTAGGAATATGTTACCTTCTCTAATTAAAACTATGTATTCCGAAAATATTTTTTACTGATCCTCTGCAAGAGATAAAAACTACAACTAAAGAGGACAACATAGGAATTAGTGATGTGACGCCACATGTGATATTTTCAAAGTGTGGACAGTGTATCTATATGTATTGCAAAAGGGTTGAGGTAACACAATAATCATCCAAGTCTGGAACAATCAAAGGAAAGACAGAACATGAAAGGTTCTGCTTGGAGACAACATCCTTTCTTTTGAAATGAATAGCCCAGCTTTGATAATATGGCCCACTTTGTTGAGGAAACAGTTATTATTATGCCACAAAAAATTGCATATGCAGCAGAATTTCAAGGAGCAGAGCTGACCATTGAACAAAAAAACCCATGGTGTCTGCATTATTGTAATGTGGAAAATATTTGTGTCCAGATGACTGTATCCATTTAAGAATGACTCAAGAGAAAGTTTCATAGTGTTTTTATTTGTACACTTGGTAAACGTTGATATTTTTTCCCCGAGATATGTTAAGAGGGAGATGAACAGTAAAGCAAGAAACAAATCTGGAGATTTGAACAGTTTCTAGGAAGAGTGAAATTTGTTATCCAAAAGCATTGGTTTTCCTTTTGCATAAACGAGAGATTAAAAAAATGTGAATAGAGAAAACATATGCTTCAAAGGTTAAGTTTGAGGTGTTTTCTTACAACTGATCAAGGGAGATGAAGACTATGCAGATATACTGGTTTCGATTGGGATCTCAAGAACTATTCAAACGTGATCATACATGTTAGAATGGATGTGCCATATAAAGTAATGCTCCTAAACTTTGTTTCTTATGTTAGTGCTTAAGTGTATTTATCTGAACATGCTGAAAGGGATGTATTTAGGAGAATGACATTCCGTCTTAGGTGACACAGGAAATGTAGCATCCTGAAGTGAAAAGGAATTTAATACTGAACTGATAGCAGGGGGCAGAACTTAACTGATAATGGAAGTTTTCATTTTCATTTAGATAGTATGACTATTTTCAGTTGGCAATTAATTGGACATAAATGTGAATATTTCAGCAAGTGAGATTGTTATAGTGATGCCTTCACGTGGAGCTAAGTCAACTTAACTGTATTCACATATTTAGGACCTGTCCTGATGCTGTGCAATAGATTGAAGTGCTTGATATGTGACGATTAGCAACAGACCAAACAGTCCACCCTCATTGGATAGACTGTCCGTAAATGGATGGATTTTTCTTTGCTTTTGGTACTTATATTGAGCAATGAACAAATATTGTCATCATGTGTGTACATGTATATTAATGTTTATCCCAGCCTTCTAAATTCCATCCTAAAGTCTGTGATGTAGATGCATGTGTCAGTACCTTTTTGCATGTTAATTCCTTAGTGTAAACATAACGCTAAAATATTGCCAAAAACTTTTTCTGTATTAAATGTTTCAGCATGGACACTTCTGCCAAACAAGCAACTGACATGCGTGATATAAAAATTCCAGTTAGTGTTTCTTTCCATAAAGGTTATATGTATTTTCAGTTTCAAGAACACTGACTAGCTCTCGGTTCTTTGAAGAAATTTTCTGACGACGAAGATCATGACTTATTAATAGACTGTTTTAATCAAAAAAATTATGACAATGTTACGTTACAGTCTTCCTACAAATGAGAATTGTTCCTTTTGTCAGTTTTGTGAAATTTTCTCTGTGTATACTAATGGTAAACTGGAGAAAGGTCTTATGAAGAAAGGATGACATGAACTGATGAAGCTGTGAACTTCAATTATACTTGGGATATTGTTCATTGTGCCTGTAAGGTTTCAATAAATTTGCACAAGTTGTGTAACTCTAACAGTATGTGTATAAGATATACTAGATAAGAAACTCCATTACCAGCTGCATTTACTTAAAATGTTTGATCGTGAATGAAAGATACATTTTTGAAAGCCGCAGTTAAACAGGCATAGACAATGAACTACTGTTCAGAGCTGGCCTATTTTAGTTTACCAATTACTGGTGGTTTGCGGTTACAATGCCTGTGCAGCTGGTGCGTCTGGGCAAAAAATGAAAGATACATTTATCAGTGTATGGTCTCTAGTTTACTTAATATTTCTGTGACATTTCCATGTTTTACACTATTTTTCATTATATTCACCATATTTAATTGGTTGATCTAAGCATTGGTTAGCTTAACTCTAGTTCGCCCACCTACTTTATTTTGAGATTAGATAATATTAGATACATGTAGCAATTTGACAGTCATACAGCTGTATATCTAAATCGTACACAGATGTGAAATATCTTGACTTCTAAAAATTTCTAACTTCGATCTTTCAAGTGTGTGTCTCAAATGTTGCCATATGTTAGTTTTGGATTACTTTGACATGTCAGGGATCTGGCTAGACTTTCTGACAAAGTACTTATTTTTTAGCCAAATGTCAAAATTGATTGTTACCATTAATGACCTTAATAAGCCAAGTTTAATAGGGCCCTGGGTCAAGTCTAACAAAGTGTGTGTATCTTATGTCTAACCTCATTACCATGACGACCAGCAATGAAGGTTTAGTGTCATGACATGACAGTCTAGAGTAAGCTATGTTCGCCTTTTAAGTCAGGCCCAATGACTATTAATGAAATGTTAATGTTAAACATACTGACAAGAAATAAGTTATACAAGATACACAAACACCGCTAAATTGCAATTACCAAGCACTATACCATTAGCAGCTGTTTCTGTGTTTTTGGCTGTCTATACCTTTCCCCATAACTAATTATAGTTGGTCACATATTTATCTATTAGATCTTTGTTGTATCCTACATGTACCATGGATACTTCAAAGTGATATTTCAATTGTCTGGTCTACATGTAGTTTAATTTTACTTAGAGGGTATACAGCTTCTGCCATATGTAGATTCTATGGCATGTTGCAACATAGCTGGAGATTTGGTTCATATATTATATTTTTAAATTAACAAACCATGAAACTGACATAAAAGATACCTTTTCAATCATGTTTCCTGGTGCATTTTGTCAAGAACCATTTTAATTTTTGTGTCTGTTTAGCGTGTAGCAATTGTCATATCTCATCCTAGTATCAGTAGTACAACCCATGTTTGAAGTTACATTTCTCAAGCCATCCGTAAAGAAATATTCTTTTACTGTTGGTACAATTGTTACATTGAATTTAATGCTACCTGCAATAGTCCTATTTCTGTTGACTTAATTGTACAATGAAATGGACCCCTAAGTATCGTAGTACAGTAACAAATACATCGTGGGTCACCTGAGCATAACAAGTTCTGCCACAATGTTACATATCTCTCACATTTTTTTAGAAGGCTTTGTCAGTAAAAAAAAAAATATTTCTTTGTTATAACTCCAAATTTCATGATAGTTTACTTGACATTGCTTTTTTAGTCAAATATTTTAATTTTAAATTGTATCACACTGTTTGGTAGATCCTTGGGATTGATAAGAGTCACTGTGCTATTGAAGACTGACAAGAGTTAAATGACACCTTTGTTACCTTGTGTGTAAGGATAAGTTGTTGTTTTTTAAAATCATTATTACATGTACATTAAAGTTCAGAGTAGCACATTGAAGTCCCTAAGCGAGCCAAAAATGTTATTTGTGTGTCAGAATTTTGCTGTATGTGGTATTATAATATGCCATGTGATCAAAGTGCCTTTTAAAAGGAACCAGTTTTTTCATGTATCAGTTAGCATCTCACATTCCCATACCACCATAATCATAAACCCGTTTTATCAGTATTAGCTGTTGGCACAAAGTTGCTTTATCAATAACTTAATATATGTGTAGCCTGGTCTTGACGATGAATGATTTTAACTGTTTTCTCATATCCTAGATTCTGGTTTATTTGTCACACATTTATAATAATAAATTCTCAAAGATTTTCCCCTTTCTCAGTTCGACTGTATTTGAATAATTTACCATGGTACTTCACATTTATTTATTAAAACAAGCACCAATTGCCAGTGTTAAATATGAACCAGGGCATAGTTTTGATAGATAGTAGTTACAAAAGACAAACTGTTCCTTGGTATCGGGCAGTAAGTACCGCACAAGCTGGACTCCCCTGGAGAATGATGCAATAATATATCCATATTACAAATTAAACGTTACAAACAATGTATTTATTGTATGTAACATGGTGAAAAAAAGTGAAATGAAGGTGTGCTCGTGATAAATTTTTCCAGGGTTGAACATATGCAGCAATTTAAAGTATATATAGTATATGATCAAATTCCTACGTAAATGATTTCTTAAAAGATGTGAATACACAGAATGTGCTGCATTTATCTAGGATTGTTTGATAAATGTATGTAAGTTGTTCTTTTGTGAGATTTTATGAGGCCAACATGTAAATGTATTACAGTCTTATTGTATTTCAGTCAGCCTAGGTGCAAATCAAAGGATTCAGAGACATGTGATTGATGTAATGCTTGAGAAGGTTGATTCTTCCATTTAGTTCTCATAAATTATTTGGTAGCTGATCTGTGTTGTTTTTGCATTGCATTGTCAGCTTGTGGAATTCATATAAATGTCATGATGTGTATAAATAAGTGTAATGTGTTTGATGTGAATGATTTTGCTTAATTGTAAATTGATACATGTATAAAGGAATATGTATGTTTTCTGTATGACATTTTTGTTTTCTGAAAGATTTTGATGACATTTCATAAGAAAAAGCTGGTTATAAGGATGGTTCCATATTTAATTTTGTAAAAATCTTTAAAAGATACCCCAAAAATATAAGTGTTTAGTGTGTGTATTATAATTTTTTCTTGAAATGTTCAATGTTTTTGCGTTATTGAATCAGAAGTTGTAATTGTTAATTGGAGTATATTATCTCTACTTAAAGAAAGTTTGTTCAGAGAAACCGTATCATTATTTAAACTGTTGGCCATTATTCATTGTAATTATTCTTTATTTCAATTATTGACTTTCCTTCTAAATTGTACCACAGATTTTTTTTTGCAGAGCCACTTTTGAATGTGTCAACTATTTGGATAGCTGGCTACAAAACAATGCAATCTGTTTGGCTGATGTCATGTACAGCTTACCTTGCTAACAGATATATATATATTTCTGTGGACTTCCAACAAGCCATCAATGTGGAGATCGAGTAACCGGATGATTGAATCTGTGATCTGGATTTCCCATTTTTGTTTAATATATTTAAGTGAAAAGATTATTTTGTTGTAAAAATTACCTTCAACATGTAAAATCATAATCGTTTTGTCTGCTACAGTGCAGATTCATGATTTATGTTGTGGTCTAAGTATAACTTTTGTAATTGTCTTTTTTTTTTTGTTGTGGCCATTTGCTTTCAATATTTTGTGCTAAAAAAAGTGTTTTCCTCCTTGTGAACTGTACTGAAATTGTCTCTATTGTTTCCAATCCTTATAATCTGCTGCTCATGTATACTGGAATTGGTTTTCAATCCTTATAATCTGCTGCTCATGTATACTGGAATTGGTTTTCAAAGTATGTTTAACTACAATGTTTTATGTTTTAGTTTAACATTTTTGCCTGTTGCATACGCAGCTTTAACAAGATCTTACGCTCTGCCAAAATATAAAAAGTAGATATATTTCTCCTTTTGATGCAAATATCTTGTAGTAAAATGACCACAAGTCTTTAGAATTGTATTTGGGTAGTAAATGATTTGATATAAACCAATAGCATGCTTATTCTAATTCTAATCTTCAAACTGGTCAACTTTTTAAATTACCAGGATGTGAGTAATAAGCCAGATTTTAACAATTCTGATGTAGCCCATGGTCAGATGGCCAATGTAGTATATTTGTAATTACCTCATTATTGTCAAATTGTCATCATCTATGTATTATTGGTACAGGGTCAGTACTCTGAGACCTTAGTTTTTAATTGCTTTCACCTCTTGAACTTGTCATAAAATGTGTTAATTATTGACTTATCATACTCAAGTCATACTTAAGTTTTAGATGATCTTCATTCTGATTGCATAATTATATTATTGAAACATTGTTTTCCAACAAGACTAAAT
>JAVFBZ010147728.1:7482-19911 GCA_032466195.1 Katharina tunicata | reverse complement strand
ATCTACACGTCCTTGAATACCATCAAATTTACATTGATATTTGGGTTTTGCGTTTCTTTTTTTGAAGAGTGTATTAAGTCTCATGTTCTATGTTCATTCCAACTTCGAAATGCCACTCAAACAAGGTATATATCTACGATTAATATGTATTTGCTGAGGTGTTTTTTGATTTCGTTACATGACTATGTCTGAATGATAAAGTTGTTTATATATCGATACGCTTGGACCAATTTCATGAATTAAAGTTTGACATTTGTGAAAATAAGTACATTAAAGTACCATTAAAGCACATTGAAATTTTAAAAATATTACTCACCTATCATATATTTTAAACTAAATAATCAGCACATGTTACAACCATAGTATATATATGAGTATATATACTATGGTTGTAACATGTGCTGATTATTTAGTTTAAAATGAGTATATATATATGAGAAACCTGCTATTCGATAATTTTCACTCAAGATTGTGAAAGCTCTCTGGATTTGACTGTATAGCGGGTGATTGGGTGGGAGTCTCCTTTAACCGGATGCTCTCTGAAATAAGAGGCAGCAGAAAACCAATTTGTTGTAGTGTCTGTTTTCGTGTCCTGTAAATGTATCGTGGTGTCATCTGTATTCCCAACATGGTTTAGGGAGTTTCCCCGAGCAATTGGGTTGGCACGCCGTGATATGAGTGAAATAATCTTAAGTACTGCGTAAAATCCCAATCAAACAGACAAATAAATAAATACATTGTATATTTAAGTCACTACTATGGAAACGTCCAGTGTTACATGTTCTTAGTAATGAAATCCATTGAAGCAGTGGTCTGGATGGATATTATCCCCGATATTTTATAGTGGTATAACATTGCGTTTGACTTTACACACCAAACAGATGTAGATTATATGTTTGTATGGTTAATATCTTCAAATTGCAAACATAAAATCACTTTGAGATGAGTCGGCCAGTCACTTTTTGCTGATTTGTCCTACTTCCCAACCACAAAGGTCATGTATGGTGAATAAAATTCGTAATCATGGATTCCAAGCAGAAATAACATCAGCCCTTCTCTTATACGGTTGTGAAACACTTTCAAGTAAAACAAACTTATATATTACTGAATGTGTTCTTTCTTTTATAAAAGAAACCAAATTTTTACATAGGCTAGTTTTTTTTTATATATAGAGTATGTTATTATCTACTAGGTGCATACACGCCATTTATATTGTATTCCTCATCATTTACCCATGCACCTCATGTACAGCATTGTACCTGCACCTTTATGTAATTCACTCTAAGTAAATGCTTCTGTGTTATTCCTTATACGGTGACACGGGATAAGCCACAGGCTTAATGTGTTTCCCGTCAATTAAATTATGTTTAAATAAAAAAATCAACAAGAAATAAACCAACTTTTAACTCTATCATTGGCCCTTTGAAATATTGTTTATACAAGATGTACTTGACAACGCCAACTATAGTTTACGTAAAAAGGTTACCATTTGTACAAGTTTCTAAGCTTTTATTAACACATTCTATGTGTCATATAAATAGCGTGATTACACACTTTAAATCTAACATTACCCTTTTTCAGGCCACTTCCTCAAATCCTGTTTTAGCAGCACTTTTTAGATTTGTCCATGTTGTGATGAGCAAAGTATTGTCCTAAAAACCTCGAAACTATTGTTCCAAGGTCAATTGACATAATCAAATCCATAAGTGTCAAAATATAATATCAAAACATGATATTTGTCAGAGGATTTCTCTGGTCTATGAGGCATATTAATAGTGAAGTTTTGTTATTTCGGTTTATTTGTGCTGTTTAATTGCTTTCCACTTCGGGATAGAAAAGACACTTTATACTTTATCTATTACCCGGTCATTTTCAATTAAGTGTGTTTGCGTTTGGAGAGGAGTTTTTTTAAGGGCGTCTTAGTAGCGTCTCTGTCCGCTATTCATGCGTTGTCAAGTACATCTTTACACAGCATTCGTACCTTTGTTCAGCGAGGAAAGCTTACCTACAAATCCCCGACTTCACTTCATAGTTTATATTGCTAACAAAGATGTTTTCAAAAGCCTAAAACGCAGCCCTAGACGGCATCATCTTTGCCCACACAGCGGGAGAGTCTTCATTCCTTTGTCGTGCTTGTGGACTCCACTTATTCAGAGGTGACATGAATATATCTCGCTTTATAAACGTAGATGGAGAAGTAATTTTAGTAGGGTGGGAACTGAAATCATCTCAGGCAAACAGTCTACCTTACATACGCAAGAATGCACGGCGTCCTGTCTATAAAGTCATGTACTCAGGTTAAACAAAGAAATATCTTACCAGAACACATGAAAATTGTTTCTGGGAATTTAAACCAAATATTAAATACCCGATTATGAAAATTTATAAACAAATTTAGAAATCCCATTACTTAATTACACTCCTTGACATTGCTGTTAATTTTTAACTAATTAACATGTTAAGCTACATTTCGCCACCAGATGGCGTGTCAGACATGCGCGCGGCACAACACACGATAAAACTGTGTACATCAGCAACCAAAAGAATATCACGGACCGGTGTCATTTTTAATGATAAAAAGCACTTGTAATTTACCCTCTGAGCAAACATCTGAAGTTGAATAGGGCACGTGCAAGAGGTTTGTCGGTAGAGTAGAGCTAGAAATAGAGAAGGCATTAATCTCTTCTTAGGTACGGGAATAACAACAAGATATCGCCAGCAGCCGTGGGGACCAATTCGCAATTGTAGACATCGTGAAATATCTTTTTATGTCGTTATGAAATTGTCCATTAATATAAGTTTAGTATTTAGGATTAAACTCGCTTAGAAATAATTGACTGCAGTTTTAAATAATGTGACACCAGTGTGGAACTCGAACTCACGACCCTCAGATTCAGGCACCAAATCGCCAGCAGTAAATTCTACCCGTCGTCGACAATAGTCTTTTAAGTTTGTGTCCTGCAATTTTACACTGTTTAAGGGTCTTCGTGATTTATATCTGCCTTAACATTAAATGCAGATATTTTAAAGGGTTTTCGTTGGTTATCAATTGTTTTACTAGTTACATTTCTTGGTACATTTTTTTTCAGATGGCTTTGTAGTTTAAGGATTGATTTATTTTACAGCAATCGAATAATTCGACGATTTACACCATGGTTAAGATGAACAACGACTTTTTTCATGGTTTAAATAGTGACTGGTACTGACCTCCGTACTTAAATGGGCTATTCAAAAAGGGGTAGAAAGATTGCCAGGTGTATTTGTATCCCATAAGGACAAGAGTATCACTGTAAAGTGGTATAGTTTAATCCGCTACTCTAGTTTCTAATCCATACACCTTTGTGATAGAGAGCAAAAAGACTGTGTTAAGTAATAAGTCCGTAGCTGATTCTCGCCTATACATAATGTGAGAAGGGCCGCGGCGTGGATCAGTTTGGGTAGCGTTGGACTGCTAGGTCTTTCTACATTTATGTATACATAAGGGAAATTTCATGGTACCTGCTGAGATCTCGATCTTAACAGCCTCAGAAAACTTCCCCTGTATATAGGCCTACCTTAGGTCGACTGAAGCCGACGCGAACCTGTAACTTGTATCCGGAACATATCCGGCTATCATCCAGCAGTCCAATGCACACCTAACTTAGACCTGGGACATAAGACATTACATCGTATGTCCCAGCTTAGACACAGCGCTTCCCAAAGCATATGAGAAAAGTAAATACGAGTATGGCGTAATAGCTTTGACATCAAATACTCAAGACAATAATTGATGGTCAGTTTATTCGGCGTTTAGAAGAAGGGCACATAACAAAAATATGACAAGGATGGATTTACAACTTATGGGTATGTAGATGTACTGGTAAGCGACGTTTCGGCCAAGATGCCTAAAAACGGTCTTAGGATCTAGGTCGAAACGTCGCTTATCAATATACACAGAAGTTGTAAATCCATCTTTGTAATAATTGATGACTTGTTAAGTGACAAACAGACCGTTCAACTACACAAACAATCCGAAGTATATAGAGCGGACAAACCGACACGCAAATACATTGACAGTGGTTTCGCATTCTTTGGGATAACACTATGTTAGACTAAACTGCCCCTTGTGTGACTCGATCTTGTGACCGTTAGAGTCAGGCAACGAATCGTTAGCTGTAAATGTCGTCAACCTAAACCACTCAGCTATCCTGCCTCGCCACACACAAATATATATAGTTCAAGATATATTGACGTGTAATAAGTTGTTGTCCGTAGTCTGAACAGTTTTATATCGGAGTGGGAGAGGTCAACTTTTAGTCGAGTATAGGCCGATATGTATAGTTCCATACGTAAATTGATAACAGACATCGGGCTTCGGGAAACCAAACTCAACAAACTAATGAGTCAAGGAAGGAGTGATTAATTTGACCTTTTTATCCCCCTCATGCACATACAAATATTGGTACTGCAAGAGGAGGGAACCAAACTATATTATAAAGTACTTAATAACGACATCAGAAATTACAATAACATACATAAATATAGATCTTGGGAAAAGGTACTTGATATTGTATTAACATATAACTGTTGGAAAAATATATTTAACTCCATTTATGAGTGTACTAGTTACACCAAACTGATTGACTTCCAATATAAGGTTATACATAGAATAGTAGCAACCAGAGCCTACCTGTACAAAATTAATAGATCTGAAAACGAATTGTGTCAGTTATGTGAAAACGAAAGAGAAACAACAGAACATTTATTTATAGAATGCATTACGGTAAAAACATTTTGGACAGATTTGGAAAATTGGATAAATAGTATTCTTAAATTTAATATAAAATTTACAAATCAAGAAATCATTTTGGGATTCGAGTTGGGGAATAAAGCACTTAATATGTTACTTATTATGGCCAAAAAATATAGTTTTGACTCAAAGAAAATATCTCGACGTCTTGATATTCATCTTCTTATATTACGAGTAAAAGAAATTTACAAAATAGAAAAATACGAAGAAATTAGGGTTGAAAAAATTGACGACTTAATCAGTAAATGGGGTGAACTGGGTGTATAATTGGAAGAGCTGTGAAAGGAGATGGAAAGTGTGAATAAGAAGACACGATGAAGAGGATTAAATTACAGAAGTTTCTGATTGGTAAAAAAAAAAAAAAAAAAATTAACCTACACGTTTTCACCAACCAACCGATTAACCAGCCATCAAAAACAACAACAACAGAGAAACTTGAACTATACCAAAAACACAAATGTCTAGGCCTACATGTTGCGTGCCACTTGGATGGTATTTTGCACAATCGATTGTATCTTTATGTTGATAATTTTGCTACTAATTTCGATACTTTTTCTGCTAAAATGTATATTATTTCAAGAGTTGGGTTTTCTTTCTTAACACCATGCTATTTCAGGCGATAATTACCGTCCTGGAGAAAGTGTAGTTTTCCATCACACACGCCTTTAGTTTGATGGGGGTTTCGCGTGACGGCCACCATAAACATCATTTGATCGGAAAATTCGGGTATCATGAACGGGCAGATTATCTTCTTTGGAGACGGAGGGCCTGTCCGTCAAAGGAAACCCACACTGGAGTAATGACTTTTAAATCTATGAAGCTTATAAGGCTATATTGTTAAACTGATGTGAACCACAGGTGCAGAATGACTGCGATGGAAACAAAAAATATTTCAACTAAGACCTACAAAAGGATCTACAGTTTCAAACGGATATTCGTGAAAAATGTAGTCAAATAAAACCACTCGACAGAATGGCTTATATATCAAGCTCTCGTGCTTAGCCGAAACAAATATCACGAAACAATTCAAAATTTCTTAAATTGCAATAGGTGCGAAGATTGATATCTGAAATAGCCAAGGTTGAATTTCTACCGCTGCTTTTGTGCGGAACAAGACGTGGTCACACCGTTCATGATAAACTGCAATTAACAGCCCGCCGCCTTTATACAGTCATAAATATATTTGCTTACACATGGACACTTTTGTGAAGTGATTTATTGAGCTATATTGAACTATAGCTTATTTAAACAGTTTGCGATAGGCTGGGTTTTTTTATACAGGAGACGATAGCATGCAGTACTGTTGATATACTTTATGTATATCATCGGAATGTATGATCCTCTATTGCACTCGTATACTCTAAGTGTACTGAAACTTATACACAGTATTAAGTAAGAGCAGCATAAGACACGAACACCCCCACCCCCTATGAATACTGAAGTCATTCAGTATATTCTATATCATTCGACAATCTATGCAGGAATCTTCAGAAAAATACCTTTCTCAAGATGAGTTCAGAGTTTGCCGAAATAAAGGAAATGTATAGTGTCTGTCGGCGTTAAGGTTTTTCATATATACTCAAAAGCGGCAATAAAAGTCAGATGGCTAAAAATAAATAAATGAATCAACAAATCAACGAATCAATCAATCAATCGATCAATTAATCCATCAATCAATCAAAATAATTATCGTAGCTCTTGCATGGGTAAATTCTTGACAGAAGTGGAGGGCACTTATACGTCCATGTAGTTCATAAAACCGCCCCATAAATCACTTATATTATAAGTTAGGTGTGATTCGTAATGGCAGACTCAAACATTGCAAATCTATAACCGTAAATGTGTTTATTAACTGTTTAATAATCTATAATTCAAATTCCTTTGCCGTTAACTTGAACATAAAATTATAAAATTTCTATTTGTTCGTTTTTGTAACACAAAATTTAAAGTGAAGGTCACTGTTAATTGAAACCCAACCCCATGTCCTGAAGTCGAGTATGCAGAAAAAGGCTATACCAAGGCAGATACTGACACGAAAGCGGCAGCTTGTATAACAGGTATAAGTGAAAAAGAAACATTGAGTTAAAAGTTGTGGCACCACACATATGCTTGCTACTTGACGTGGTGACCCGGGCTATTTCACAAATATGACAACTTCGTCTAACCGGGTTTCGATGGGATTATTTTTGATTAAAGTTCATTTATTTTGTTTGATTTTTATTTAAGTCGAGACATCACGCCTGTGCTCGTTGTTTGGCGTGGTTACCGTTACAAGGCTATTTCACACATCTGACGATCACGCATAACCGGGTTTAGATGGAAACCAAAACGAACATTCATAAAACACTTACATCATATTATATCTGGTATATTTTACCTGTACTTCTCACCATGCGCATGTGCGAGTGGTTTGTTTACTGACTAGACTACAAAGTCATTTTTACGGTAATAAAATTTATGACGATGTCAATGCTATCATATAATCTTACTTAAAGTGCTCAAGCTTTGAAATGCTCTTTCTGTTAAGAGACCACTAAGTGTCATACACCATAATAAATTAGAGGTTTGAGTGTAAACTATAGGATGTACTGGAAATAAGGCCGTGGGAAAGGGTGCAAATTTATGAAAACATGCTCTATAGTAAGCGGTTTCAAGGTACGTTGAATATGACCTGTGAACAATTTCTGAAACCTAAAGGAGGTCTTGTGGCTCAATGGTTTTGATTTCTTTTCTGCTAACATTATGCCTCACAACGCAAGACGATCGATTGACTGGAAGTTACGCCGTACTTAAGGCTATTTCACTCTTAGGTTAAGGTATGCCAGCCTAATGGGGGAACGAAACCACCCCCAAAGACACTGGCTACACACACAAGGACGCCGCAGGACAAGGACAGGACTCAGAACAGGAATCTACAAACAAATCGGCTTCCTGATGCCCCTAAGCCCAGAAAGCACCATGCAGGGTACATAAAGCCTCCGCCAACCACCCTCCAGAGCTTAACGTCATCCATTCTAAGTAAACTGAAGTGTATATATTACTTCGAAGGAAGGCAGCCCCATGCATGGATGTCCCGTCTCTTTGTTGGTAATAAAATTGACTTTAGCCTTTGCCTGGCTCGATAACATTTGAACGTTGGTGGGAATTTCTTTGATCTTTATTGCCTGGTTTCTTCCACACTGCAGACATCAAGGAATACTCACAAAATCTGAATAAAACTTACTGTCCGTTTATTGACCGGATCAATGTTTATATTTTCAGTAATTTAGTATACTGTGTAGCTCATGCAGATGGCTTAATGTTGGACTACTGTGTTCCCTTTACTGTATACCCAGAAAAGTTTTAAATAGACAGAAACTTGTGCTTGCCTCAACCGGGATTTGAACTCGGGTCTATGTCTAGCGGGGCCCACTGAGCTACAGAGGCTTACGGTAGAACTACCGATTTTTTTTTATCCAGGTAAAGGCTGCGACGCTGCAGTCCAGTCGGTTAGAGCGCTGGCCCTGCTGCCAGAGACACGAGTTCGAATCCCGGTTGAGGTAAGTAAAATCCTTCACTGCATTTATTCAAAAATATATAAAAAATAGCCTCCCAGTGGCAGCGGTTAACGACAACAAGATAGCCTGTGTCGTTTTTGTACAGAATGATTTTTTATTATATCCAGGGCCTCGTTAAGTCAATCTTTAAAAACTTGCTTGTCTAAACCAACTGTCTTTCTTCAAACATTGTGCAAATTTGTATTTTTCTACAATTAATTATCAAAACCATGTACACAGATTCGTGTCTTCAATATACACTTCCTGTGGTATTTATTGGATGAAAAAAATTGTCAATTGTATATTTAATGCTTGAGATGCCCTCTAACGTGTAGTGAAATGAATATAAAATAACAATTTAGTTCGAACCAGTGAAGCGCATATTACTCTCGTAATTTCAACTCAATCTCTCTACGTGAAAACCCCCTGTCGATGAACATAATTAAGACATTTAGAGAGTTTGTTGAAAGTCGAAATTACCCCTTGAGGCAAAAAGAATATGTCTTAAGAAGGTGTTTTAATCGATGTCGTGAAACCGGAGAGGCTTGAAAAGCCCTAAGAAATAAAAATGTCAAACTTAATTCAATTTCTTCAGAAAAGCAGAGGTCAATATTTGCAGCCGTATATCAGCAATATAAGTAAAACTGAACGCTTTTATACGGTTCACAAAACACAATCAATTGCATGAAGATAGAAACTTGACAGGCGCGATGTATTGGAAATAGTTGTTTCTTTTAGCGCTAAATGGTGCGAAACTTCACGGCCCCAAGCGAGTTCACGCTAGGGGCCCCACGTTAAAAGGGAGACAAGATTCGCTAGGAGTTTGATCTTCTTAACGCTCTTTTCAAATTCCTCATATTATTTCCCAGGAACAATCAGTCCCGGGCTTTATGAAGTAGTTATTGCCCGAGCAGCACGTTTATGTTCTAGATATACGAGTTACTATATATCCATGGAGCGGAACAGAATACAATCTCATCTATTTAACAAGCGTATTAACACCTGTGAGTCCTTTCACTTCAGCAGTTTATTTCGTTATATCAGATTCCTCACATGTGCTATAATAATTCTTCTATTGTGGTTGTGCTTTTTACCATTTCTATAAGAATTCCTGCGGAAAATTGCGAAGTTTATATAATCAGAATATCGAGACGACATTCTAAGAGAAAATACTTTCTGAAGATGTCAAATAATCATTTTGATGAAACCATGTTTATTCAATTTATGATAATGTATCTGCTAATTACTTTAAGGCATTAAATACCAACAGAAATTGACCAATGCATTCCAAACTAAGCGATTAATTAAAGAACAGACTTACCGATGTTCTATTCGACTTTTAAACCTTTATTGAGGATATGTCATTCATAAAGGTCTCAAATATAAAATATGTGTATTATTGAATGAAACAGATATAGTATTAATTTAAAAAATCTTCTATTTTAACTGATAATTATATTTTCAGTATATACTAGTATTATAATTTGTACTGCATTATAAACTTAGTAAAACTGTGCGATATGCTTTCTAGTTATGTTTCCTTATTAGGATTGCATTTTAAGTCCACTAATAAAAATAAAATATAAAGGAATAAACACTATGACGGCGTGCAGCCCAATAGAAACAAACCTTAACACAAGGCACCACAGGACATTACCATGACGAAAACAGGACACCACGACAAATCTGCTTCCTGAAACCCCTTAGCTTAGGACCATCAGTGATTTCAGTAACTTAAATCTGGAATGGGTTAAATTAGTCTAAGCAGCTACGCTTGACCTGAAAGACTGACAAAGTTTTTTAAGTATACCAAATGAGCACACAAATACGTTGGAAGATAGGAGTTTCTCCAATTCTTTTCTTATTACTGGGCCAGGTGTAACTGTGTAGGCCTGACAGGTTGAAAGCCGACTCAAGTTTTTTTTTTATCACTTGTATACGTACTTGTTTTCACACCAGTTAAACGGTATAGATTGATCAAATCGCATGCAGTTTATATCTATATAAATATTTTTAGAACCCTTTAAATAATCAATTTTAAACATGTGGTATTGTAGCTTTTCCTCTAAAACTGACCTAATTGCTTTACATCCTTTATTCCTAAGCCGATATTGGCCAAATGACAAGAAAAACTGTTTAAATATTGTACAGATGGACTCTTGGGAATTTAATGGATTTTTTTGTTTATTATGGGGCGCGGTGTCTGAAAGTTTTAACACAGCAATATAGTAAAAAAAATGTACTTAATTAATGATGGGCGCAGGTGTGTTCGTCTACCTGTCAGGTGGCCACCTCAGACGATGTTGTAGAGCAATTAAGACGTGTTGAACTTGAAGTATTTGGTCAACTGATTTGTGGTTTCCCGTATCAAACAAACGCATTGTGTGGTCATAGATGGCCCCTTCAAAATTCCACCACCCCTTTCCATACTGGTCAATTCTTCAGGGTATCTGTATTGCTAACCGGACTCCCGCAAAAAGCATGCATGGCCTGGGGGCTACACGTGTTCAACGGATAAACTATCGGATTTAACCACAAAATAGACCTTTATCCCAAGAGATCGTCTATTCTGGAATATTAGTTAAACACGACTATTGACATGGGTTCGCTGGCGATTCAGATAGGCTCTAAATTTGTTTCTAATTTCCACCAAAAGACCCTCAATCGAACAAAAGGAAGGGGCAATCACAATTCACAACGTCTGTTGATTTTTGTCTTATTCGCCTTTATCTGCCCTACAATGCCTAGGTTGAACAAGAGGCGCGTCCGGAAAACAAACATGGCGCTTTGAAAATGGATTAAAGTTCCATCCAATGAATGGTCGTCATTATCGTGTGTCTCGCTGACACTGCAGGTGGCATCCTGACCCTGGATTCCTGTCCCGACATATTTCATTGATAAAAATGTAAATTATTTTATGTCAAACAATGATACCACAAAATAAAAAAATAAAAAAGAACGGATGAATATCTATATTTGAAAAAAATATTTGCTAAATATGCTGACAATCTCTTATCCCAATCTCTTAACTAGGCATGGTAGGTAGGTCATCGAGGCAAGTTAATTTCAATATGTGACCTTTAAATTAAGTGAACAAACAAGTTCAAAATATCAAGTATCATTTGCTTATAGAAATTTATTAACTTGTTTCGGTACTTTCCAAAGAAAAATATAAGATGAGTTTTTTACGACATACATCATAATACATGACAATTGCAATGGTGAATAATACGTAATACATGGGCGAGGTATATAAATTACCTTAAAAAGGAACACAAGAAAATGTATTATTACAGGCTACACTCTGTAAACTGTGATGCCTTTCCCCTCCTAATTACTTATACAATCTTTGCTCTTGGTTTATTCTTACGCAGACGTGGAGCTAGATTTAAAGTCGTTACAGATAATGTAGAATAGGTCGTCACTCTATTCTGTGTCAAACTGATAATACTTCAGAACATGTACACAGGTATCGCTTTATAGCGGAGGGATAGTGAGTCGAGTCTGGTTAAATTATTCGCAGAGCGTATTAAATTTTTTATTAAGTCATTCAATTATGAAAACAAACTTATCAACTATTCTGTTCAAAAATCCTTAATATAATACGCGATTGGTGTGATTTTTAAATATAAAGATAACCTTGTAAACGAGTGCACAACCTATCCGTTTAGATGTCAGCATAAATGCAGATTAAAATGAAATAAAACTGTATATAAATAAGTATAAATCAAGCGATATGAACAAAACATTAGTTGTAGACAATTATATATGTAGCCTGTAGATGAAATAAACAGAGAATCAAAAGAAGGCAGAGGACATTCGCCAATAAAAAAAATTCTTAAAAAAATTAATTTTCAATTTATATACACAAATACGCTATCAAAATAGTTCGGTATAAGTCAATTAGGTGGTAATCAGTGTGCAATCTGTATGTTATTTATACATTAAATGGTAGTGCATAAATTGATTTCTTGTTGTTGTACCGAGAAGCCGTACTTGCTATTACTATATGTAAACGATTGTATTTTGTAAGGCAGCGTTTGGTTATCCCTCATTTGCGGTTAATATTTATTTATACGACTTTTGGCGACTTCGGAATACAAA
>JAVFBZ010147717.1:0-10986 GCA_032466195.1 Katharina tunicata | reverse complement strand
GATAGAGCTAGTACGAGATAAGTTGTAAGGACATGTGCTGTGTGGATCAGCTTAATACAGAACTAGGACTGAATGGAGAATTACTGCAAGTCGCAGTAAACAAGTAGAGATACATGAAAAGTTCAAATATTTTTTTCAACCTTCTGCTCTATAATATTACAAAATACCTATAGCACTGAGAGAATGTGCACACTGTAGAAATAAACTTAAAGAATTATTAAAAAGAAAAATGTGAGAGTTGCGTTGGCAGAAGACATGTAAACAGTCAATGTCATAATGAGGGAGAGATATTTAATAGTGAGGTTTTCCTTTGTGCTCCGTCAGATGTGTGGGGGTGCAATTCAGAAGGTTTTCTCTGGCCTCTAAGGAGACTGGCCATCTAGGAGGTCCTGGATGGAGCCTAGTCAACCTGATCTAAGGGACAGAGAGAGAAGTTTTGCCTGAAGCCCTTTAAAATCTCATCTCCTAAGCTGGAATTAGATCTGAAGTCAGTTGACAAAGAGGCTCTGTTATTGACTGCTGGCTAATGGCTGAATCTCTTACATGGCTTCCCTCTTCTTGTTTTTCACCCTCTCTCTTCTTCAAAGTTACATGTAGTCTGTTTTTACTACATTTGATTACACTTCGTCATCCCTCCCTACCCTTCAACCAATGCTTTACAGGATTTGCCAGGCGTACATTCACATTATGTTCGATGATTGTGAAGAATTCTGCCATAATACTGCATTGACTTTTTCACATGTCCTGTTACTCCTGTATATCTATATATTGAACACTGACTCACAGGACTTGATTCTGAAATTTTATTTTCTGAACTTTTTACAACCACTCTCATTTCAACATGTATGTCATGCACCTTTATAAAAATAACTTCATTAAATTGTGTTCGTTTGTTTCTCTTATTCGGGTGGCTAGGGGTAGATTCCTGGGCCAAAGGGAATCAGTAATCTTATTTGTGTAGTCCTTTTGCCTCCTTGTCATTTGCTAGTGTTATTCAGGGTGGTTTCCCCCACAGACTGGCACACCATCAATTGAAAGTATGGCATAAAACCCTAATAAATCAATCAATGTTTTTCTCATTAGTGAGCAAAATAAAAGCTCTAAAAATGTTCCTACGGGTGACATTTCCTTCAATGGAAAAAAAATCATCTTGTATTTTTCAAAGAATGTAGTCAACAGAACAAGTTTTCTAACAGTTTCTTTGTGTGGACTTTTACTTTCTTGGCTTCCCTTGTGAAGTGAGTCTAGATTCACCCATGGTAGAAGATACATGAAGTAACACTGGAACTGTAAGATAGAACAGGCACTGCCTGTCAGAAATGTGAAGAGAAAAAGCTTGTAACATGTCCACATACTTCCTGAATTGATGTACTGTAGATGTATACAGACTCTAAAAACCTACATCCTGTAAACAGACAAACCTATTCCACTACCAACAAAAAAAAAATAATCGCTTTATGTATATCCAGACAACTGAACTTACTCTTCCCGCTGGCTTCAACGCTGCTTTTCTACACCCCCACCCCCCCAACAATAATTATATTTAGGTTGTTCTTTACAAAATTGAGGTGCAATATTTTGTCATCCTATGGTTTGTAGAGGGCTGGGAGTGGGGAGGTTGTAATGTATGTATACTGTTATTCAGGTTAGCTTGGAAGTTCAACAGAAAGCTAGTGTCTTACAGCATCTTTTTCCGAATCCAGTTAGTCTCCTGTGGCTTATGAACTTGTCAGTGGTATATAGGCTGGTATATTGTAACATGTTATATGGCGAGTGAAATACAGAAATAGCCTCAAGTGCTTGTATTGTGTAAACCCCAATTGATCAAACGAACAAAACAAAATGTCCTGTCATGAGATGGAATTCATAGAAAATTTTATGTATATATAGAGTACATTTTAGAAGAAAAAAGGAAAACATCAACTATATTGTTTTTATTTTTATATCGCACATACAAGAAAGGCGGCATTCAAATGCAGTTAATAATAGAGATTTTTAAAATTTTCAAAAGTTATGCTTTTGGGTGCGTACTTTCCTTTTTTATGTGTTTAATTTGGTTTTTTATGTTGATTTCCATTCACTACTCGAGGTTTAGTTACATGTCTACATACAAATAGATGTGTACTACTAACTAGGAGTTGATTAATTCATTTATTCTTGAATAAATTTATTCCTGACTTAATGCGATCGCAGAAATAAATTCTTGGATGTTTATCTTGTATGCAAATAATATTAAAAGCATGCTGAATATAGTACGAGAGCAAGAAATATATTTTATTAAACAAATTTTTTATTCTTCACAGCTTGGTGGTGTTCTCGTTGACCCGTGCATTGTTGTTGTTGTTTCACATCCGCGTAATGCCGGACATCAGGTTTAGTTACATGTCTACATACAAATAGATGTGTACTACTAACTAGGAGTTGATTAATTCATTTATTCTTGAATAAATTTATTCCTGACTTAATGCGATCGCAGAAATAAATTCTTGGATGTTTATCTTGTATGCAAATAATATTAAAAGCATGCTGAATATAGTACGAGAGCAAGAAATATATTTTATTAAACAAATTTTTTATTCTTCACAGCTTGGTGGTGTTCTCGTTGACCCGTGCATTGTTGTTGTTGTTTCACATCCGCGTAATGCCGGACATCTGTGACAGACGTTCTGTCACAGCACGCATTTGGGAAATTTTATGGATAATTACTGTTCCCATGTAACTTGTGTAGGGCTAGGAAATTTTGTGAAAAAAATGTGCAAGTTACATGTGCGAATACGGTGTTCAAATTTTGTGCCATCCTACATCACTCTTACATGTATCTGTAACAAACTTAAATTTGTGAGGATGGTTTGACATAAAACAGGAAGCATATGATAAAGTGAAAGCAATATGTCTATATATAGAAGGCACTCCCTGTAAACACCATTAATTATAGAGACTTGTTTATTTTTGATAACACTTCCTTTAGTTCCTGCTGTAGAGTTCATCACTTATGTTTTTCTTCCTAGATAAGGTCAACATATTTCCTTCCTGGTGCCTGCATGATGCCTCTCTCATTAATAATTCCAAAACAACCATAAGCAAAATTGTAATTATCAGCTCATTTTATTATTTTTTTTGGCTATTAATTTTTGTGTAAAAGGATAATACTTGTCCCAGTCCAGAATGTCATTGTTAACTTTTAAGTAAATAATATGTTATGGCCCTGAGAAGATATATGTACGCTTAAAATAGGAAATTGTCTCAAATGTGTTATTTATTAATTTATGTTTGGATATTGTCTCTAAAAATACTGAACTTTTAAATTCAAATGTTTCAAGACGTTAAACACCAATCAAACAAAAATCAAATGTTTCAAATGTCCCAAAAATTTATTGAAGCCTCTTTGAAATTTTATGCCCATAGAGTGAAATGTGCTAATGGACACTGTGAATTTATTATACAGTTTGAATTACTTGTAAATTCATTTTTGTGAATCACCCATGTTACAATGTATGTTAGTCAAGTGAAACATGTTTATGAATTTGTAGATGATGCTTGGCTTGCTTGCTAATATAAAGCAAGATAAAATTACATGTAACTATACATGTATAAAACTGTAATGCAGCTGTATTTTTAAAAAAAATGACTTTCATGATGCTCAATCAAAATGGGGAATGTGTATGAATCATCCTTCTGTGTATCATGCAGCTATTAATGGTTGGCCAGAGCTTCCTGTGGTCTGGTGCTCTCTTGAGTTTTAAGGACATCAGCTAGTCGAATTGTTGTGGTGTCCTGCTTATTGCCGTGTTAATGTCATGCATAGTGTTAGCCAGAAATCAAAAACAGAGTGTCTCAAATCACTATTTTCAGAGAAACAGGGTGTCTCATTTGACATTTTTCCTATCTTTCCCATGTTAATTTTGACTGAATTAGGGTGTCTCAAATGGTTTTCAGGGTGTCTCAAAGACACCGAGACACTCCTCTGGCTAACACTATGATGTCCTGTGGTGTCTTTTGTATTGTCAGTGTCATTTACGGTGGTTTCCTTCACCCATATGGCTGGCACGCATCAGAAAGTTGATTTGTTGTCAAGTCCCTTTTGTCTCGTTCTTGTCCTGTTGCCAGTGTCATTAAGGGCAGTTTTGCTTCACTTACAGATCTGGCTTACCGTCATATGACTGAAATAACCTTAAGTATGACGTAAAGCCCCAGTCAAAAATATTGATAACGGGATAAAGCTTTGCAGTGGGTAGTTAGTAGATTCAAAATGGTGGAAACAAATTAAGTTAACTTACATTTATGGGCAAGAATGTGTCATACAACACCGGTTCAAATTTTTTCAGTCTGTTTGTCTTGAATGGGTCACTCGATGTGTGAATCCCAGCGCAAAATTGTCTTTTTCTACTAAATAAATATATGAAATTTATGAATACTACAAAGTAATACATTTAAGGCGCCTAAAGATTGCATGATAAATTTGAAAGTTGTATGTGAATTAAGTGTAGGCTGTCATTGAATTCTGAGGTCCACACATGTATATGTACAGTTAGTATAGTAAAATGCACATACATGTAGCAGTCTGTTGTCAGTTGTCGCTATATGTATTTATGTATTCAGAGGTTATTGGGTACATGTACCAGTATTCACCTGTCAGCTTGTTATTCCTCATATGTGGGCTGAATTGAATTTACTAATTAAACAATATACTTGTTTACATTGCCCAACTGTTTAAATAAAAAGTAGATTGTTTATATTATACATTCTTCAATATTTTAAAATGTTTTTATTATAATATCATGTTAACAATTCTGTTGTACATGTACAGTGTACCAAGAGAGTAGATTCTTTCAATTACATACAAACAATGGAATAGAGAAGGTTTTTTATTTTATTAAGGAAACTATAAAAATGTGAGATACATGTAAGTGAAATAACATGTACGTCCACACTGTCAGAGACACAACGTATTTTCACTGAATCCTTTGTTTGAAGGTCAAGCTGTACAAGTATGAGTTGCCCCCCTTATTTAGGTCAGACTGACACAGTTCTGGCTAGAAAAAGGTCTTGGCCTATTCGCCTCACTAGTAGGTCGGTTAGTCCCTGGGTAAACAGTCAACACAGGCTCTAATATGTTGACTCTTTGTACACCTTTGCTTCTTTGACTGCCAATGATTTTTCAACAGTTGTTTACATTTATAATATTTTGAAGAGAGAAATCCACACTATCAAGACATTAGCATACCTTACTTTTTTGTCACTGACCATTTATGTACACATGTTATAATTGTGTAATGAAGAAAATATATGGAAAAATTATATACACATTGACTCCAAGCATTCTTTGTTATATTTACATATAAGAAAATACATGTAGCTAATTTTCCCTCCAGTCAATACATAAACACACTGTACAGGGAAGTAATTATGTAAAAAAAACATATGAAGAACACAATCCTGATTCTAAATTTGCATTGAAGATTCCCTATCACTTTTGTCCTAACTTCCTTTCAATATTTTCATAATTTCTTGTAATCCATTTATTTTTTGTCTTTTTACCTTTTCCACTTCTAAATGCCACGTAAAGATGTCTTGACAAATAAAAAAACAGTTTGGGATCACATGATCTTCTGTCATCCCACATAGCAGAAACAATGTCTTACTTGGTTTGGCAGTCCACATGTTCATTACGTAAAACTTAATCAATTCTGTTTATTTGCAGGGCCCCAGAAATTTTGCTGGGCTTACCGTTCTGTGAGGCTATAGATATGTGGTCGCTGGGCTGTGTGATAGCTGAACTGTTTTTGGGCTGGCCTCTTTACCCAGGATCATCCGAATACGACCAGGTAAAATAAAATCTCTGACACCTACTTGTAAACATATCCTTGAAAATGTTAAAATCAGAGCCGCCCAGGGCTGCATATTAGATAACAAAAGTGAGAAATTTGATTGATTGCCATTTCATGTGACCAACAAATCACTATCTAATGATTTTAATTCTTCAAAGTTTCATTTTCAAGGAAAACTACTTTGTCATTCAGATGAATGTGATGTTTTGGTAATGTATCCATAAAAACTTGAGTTCAAGAGCAGGAAGAGACTTGGTTCATTTGTTTTGTTTTTTACTCACGGCAGTCATGTATTTTCTGTTAACAGATTCGGTATGTCTCTCAAACGCAAGGGCTACCAGCAGAGCACATGCTCAGTGCAGCCACAAAAACACCGCGATTCTTTAATCGGGAAACTAGAGAGGCCGGCTACCCATTCTGGCGACTTAAGGTAAAGATTTTATTTTATTTCGAAAAGTGGAATATTTTTGTTCATGTTTTATTTTGTTGTAGAAGTTTTAGAAAGACAATTGGAAATGACAAAAAGTTAATAAAAATAAACCTGAAACAAGGTTTGTTATTGATTAAACTATGCAGTTTGACTTATTGTCACCTTTTTTTCAAATAAACATTCCTCTTGATAAATGTTCTCAAATTTATAAAGCAATTGATTAATTTTGAAAAAAAATTTATATGATTTTAATTACAGACACCTGAAGAACACGAAGCAGAAACTAAGATAAAGTCCAAGGAAGCCAGAAAATTCATTTTTAACTGTCTAGATGACATGGCACAGGTGTGTACTTACTTTGTTTGAAATTTCTAATGAGCTGAAATCCCTCTGCTAATAGAATTCATGGGTTTTTTAATATGCCCTATCACAGCAGAGTTGAGGGAATATAGCGTCCTGCTTGCACATCCATTTTTTTCTCGTATCACCGCTCTGTTGATTTTGTTATCTAAATTAACGCACATGTCAATTATGAAAATGTTCAATGATGTGGTAGCAAAGTAATTTTAGGAGTTTTAGTGTAGTGTCACCGTTTAGAGAATGAATGTTAGACGATCGGCCGTGCTGCAAGGGGGATTATATGTATAACTTGTGTGATAAGAAAGCTCAACCAATATAGTTGTAATGGTGGTTACTTAGGGAGAGATCACAAATCATCACTGTCCTCAAGTATATAGCATCTTTGTGAATAATGGAAAAAAGAAAAGATTGCACTTTAAACTTTGTCATAAGTGTTGCCAGCGTCGTTTACGTCGGTTCTCTTCACTGATTGTGTTTGCACGCCGTCATATAAGTGAAATAACTTCAATTAAAAAAAAATATTATTGTAAATTTAGTTAATTTCCTACGATGTAAAATACTTATTTTTTATTTGGTTGAAGATAAATGTACCAACAGATTTGGAGGGTAGCGAACTGCTAGCTGAGAAAGTAGACCGGCGTGAGTTCATAGACTTGTTAAAGAGGATGTTAACACTGGATCAAGAGAGACGAATCACCCCAGGGGAGGCTCTCACACACCCCTTTATAATGATGTCACATCTGATGGACTACGCCCACTGTAACATGTTAGTAATTCTTTATTTATCCTTGCAGTCTGGCTGCTGATAAATCTCAAGCACCGTCTGTAGCAAAACAGTTCCCCAAGAATTCTATCTGCAGATACCTTACTTTAGATGTAAGACACAATAAGCTTTAAAACATTTAATATGTTCCATACCCTTTCTTTCTAACTGCATGTAAACCCTACTGTGTATGCCGGTACATTTTATGTTTGTAAATTTTTTTAAACACAGTTTATTCCATATCGCTCATAACTGAAAAGAACGACAAATAATTGTTTTAAATTTATATATATCATTTACAGGGATACTAATCATTGATAGTGTGAATTATCATTTCATTCCCTGATTATTCATTAAGAAACTCATTCACCATATGTTGTTGTTGTTGTAGTGTAAAGCAGGGTGTACAGAGCATGGAAACGTGTAGGAGACCTGGGCTGACTCTGTATGATAACCTCAACCAGAATTCCAGTGCCATGATGACCAACTTTGTCCCTGCCACATCTGGCAATATCACTGTGACCTTCAACAACCAGCTCAATGCCTTACATTCTCAGGTAAGGGGAGACTACTTTGTCAGTAGCCGCTATAAAGCATAGGACTTACTTACATAAGAACATAAATTTCTCGGTGGATCTTAAAGAAACAGATCATTTTCAGCTTTCAACTCAATGCTGATGTTTTTCTGAGGAAAGGGAAGCAACTCTGTAAAAAGAAGATAACTTTTGTCTCTCTCATTTTCAATATTCTTTTATTTATTTTTTAAAACCAGCTTAAAGAAGAAAATTGTCTCTAACTTTAAGTAGTATGTCATCCATCATAAAAAAAAATACTAAGGTCTCTGATTCGGTATTACACACAGTGTATTTTAAATAATTACAAGCATTCATTTAGGTTTATCCTAATTAAAAGAATTTGAAAAGAGTGCCAGAAAGCAAACCCAGCATTGTATGCTTTGATTATAATGAAGTTGTATCTTTTTGTGTTGTAGCTGCCTGCTCCAGCAATGGGTGCCCCAAGTCACCAGGCTGCTGACATCTCTTACCTGGGTTATGTACAGCCTGGGCCCTACCTGCCCTATCCCACAGCACAGGTCAGCCAGCAGCTCAGTCAGCCCATCCCTTCACAGAGGACTACCACACACTACAGCAGAACAGACCCCTTCAGATCACAGCTCTGTGTACCTTCATTAGTGGTACCAGCTGGAATGCAAGGTACTAGCTCACATAATCTATACACTTTAAGCAGTAAGTCGGACCGGTCCTCCTCTTGCGCCAGCCAATTATAAGCGGCAGAGCAAATACCATACTGTAAATAGAACAATATTTGAATAAGAAATACTTCAGGGCTCATTGGTTGATTCTTGAGTCTCTGTGTATTTTCTTAGTAAAGAATATAGTTTTTACTTGCTGACAATCTTGTTTATCAAGGATGACCTGTAAGCTTATAAGCTAAACAGCTTTGATGTGTAACAATCAATGAAAGATAAAGATCGTGTATTAACTTTTTGTTAAAATTCGTTTACAAATTTTCACTTTTTGAAAATTGCAGATTAGAAATTCATTTAACCAAATGTGTCTGGTAAAGAGAAATTCCAGCGTGTCAACTGTGTTACCTGCATTCTGATAATTTAAATTGCTTTGAATACCACAAAAAAACATTTAGTTAATCTATCACTTTTTAATTTCAACAGGGTTGAATTCTCCAACAAGATACAATGCTGTTCCCATGGTTACGCAAGCTCCACAAACGCTTCAGCTACAACCTCAGTTAATAGCTCAGGTAATTCAAAATGTGTATATTGAAAGTGGACAAAAAGTTCAATTTTTTCGTCTCCATTATGAATTCATTTAATTTTTCAGATAAAACTTTATTGTATTCATGTATTTAAATATCATGCCAGAAGTGCCATCCCAAACAATGTTTATTGATTCTCGGAATTATACATTAGTGCCGTTTCTGGTAAGATTCTGGTTGTGATTATCCCAAAAATCTTTTCCCAATTCTCCTTAGGGGAAAGAAAGAGATCTTCAACCTTTATTCACTCTTTCCAAGGTTTCATCCAGAATTTGAATAATGCGTATCCACAAAGCACCTTTTGGCAAAACTTGACTGCCCCTCACATTTTTCATATCTATATTGTCACTATTTCCAAATGGGATCTCAAAGTTGTCGCTGCTTTTTCTGATGGCCGCAGGGTTAACTTGGTTTATTTTCTTGTCCATTACTATAAAACTGATCGTCAATCAAGTGGCCTTTAACATATCTGTAACATGGATCGGACACTTGATTGGTTGACTTATTCAGCCTGCTAGAGACTGCTGGCACAGTTGGATGATCACACCCTATGGACATGAAGCACGTCACTATTTCAACAGTAAAAATAGAAATTGGAAACAATATATAACTTCTTCAGCTTTTCTTTAGATTGTTTTAATATATTCTATTAAATATATACACTAATATATTTTTTCCGAAAAACGATAACTTCATTTAATCACCCTCTTTTCTGGAGTGTCAACACTTAAATGTGTTAAGTTATTCAGTGGAACTACAGGCTTCTATAATACAAAATTAGGCTCCTACTGACGTCCGGTTTAATCTGTTTTCCAGTCGGTGCCCACTCAACACTTGACTCCTGTGAACATGTTAGAAACACCCAGACAAGTTTTAATGGCAGTATGTAGGCTTATGTGATCACACAGTTTACTTTGGGTGTTTGTGTTTCTGGTTGTATTCTACCTCGTGTAGTCCTGGTCTTGCTCTAATTTGACTGCCGTATTAACTCATTTTTTTTTCTTTTAACTTAATTATTTATATTTTGACACAGTACTTATGATCTTTTCTTGACCGTAAGAAATGAACGTTTTTTGCTTTTGTTTTTCTCGAATATTTTATGTTTTTAGGTAAATAAAGACTTGTTTTTGTTTAACTCATGAAAGAGCAGTAATTTTCAGTGTTGACTACAGACTATTGTATATATTTAAATGTATGACTGAAGTTTCCCGGAACTTATTTTGTTAAACAGACCTTAAAGGATTTTTGAAAGTTGACGCATATTAATTGGTTTAAAGTGGCCTTTCATGGATACAACTGAGAAGAAAAAAATGTGACCAAAACCTTTAATTACTATGTTCAAATTGCAATTTGATTAGATTGCTTGACAGAAGCATTCTATTTTTTGACAATTTGCAAGTATTTTTTATCTGATGCACAAATTGTTTAGCGTGATTAGCTAGTTTCATGTCCTTTTTTTTTCACAAGACTTTATCTATTTTTACAAACTAATCAAAATTGGACATTTTTGACTCATGACTGGTACATTTACAGCTTACGGGTACACTTACTTGCATTGTGAGTAATCTAATAAAGTGTTATAATTTGTGATTACTTTTATATCGCAGCTGTGGTATTTCTGTTAGTAATATATATGCTATCATGTGACTGGACTTGCGCTTTGTAGTTAGATATTGATATATTTCTAACTCTATCTTTGCAGTATTTTCTAACTGGAATTGGTTTCATACATATTCAATGTCTGTTAAATTTAATTGCCTGATCTTTCTTCCAATTTGGTCGTAGAGAAACTGCTTATATGTAGTTAT
>JAVFBZ010147706.1:9133-19913 GCA_032466195.1 Katharina tunicata | reverse complement strand
GCCCTGGATAACATACTCAAAGTAAGAACATTTTATTGGAACTTACTGAATAATAACTTATAACGGACAATTTAGGACATTTTCTCTCTTGAAAATGCAACTATTTAAAGGGAAAATCCTTGTCCTTTCAACCAACCGTTCCTCTTCTACGTTTCAAGTTATATACGGGACACAAACTTCCTGTATTAATCTGTTACTTTCCTTCCTGTTCCAGGCTCTATATGACCACGGTTTCCCGGTTCCTAAACCTGTGGATTTTAGTAGACATGCTCTGATTATGGAACTGGTGAATGGATTTCCAATGTAAGTATGTCTTACAAGCAAACCGTGTGTGGTTGGGAGGCAGTAACCTGTGCCCTGGTGCTCTCTAAGGTTAGGGGGATTCTAGTCATTTTAAACAGGACTCCCACGGGGGATATTTATCATTTTGGGTATTGTCAGGCCATCCTTTCCTCCGATTTATTTTGCATAACGGGTTTTTGCTCACTTTGAGCTACGCATTATAAATACGTTCAAAATGGAAACAAAAATTGTTCTGTCTTGGGGCGCATCACAAGGTGGGCAAAAATCATTATGCAAAAGGGATCAGAGGAAAGGACTACAAAGGACTGTCAATATCCAAAAATCACCTGTTAGGAGTCATTTTCTAAGGACTAAGGGCATCAGGAAACTGATTTGTTGTGTTGTCCTGTATTTTGTCCTGTTAATGTGCTGTAGAGTCTTATGTTCTACTAATCTCCGAAAAAGGTAACAGATCTTGGGTGGGTTCCCTGGTGCTCTATGAGCTAAAGGGCATCAGGAAGCCAATTGGTTGAGTCCTGTTAATGTGTTATGGTGTTTTGTTAATGTATTATGGTGTTCTGTTAATGTATTATGGTGTTCTGTTAATGTATTATGGTGTTCTGTTAATGTATTATGGTGTTCTGTTAATGTATTATGGTGTTATCTATGTTGCCAGAGTGGTCTAGTGTGGTTTTACATAACCTGTTGGGCTGGCACACCGCCATATAAGTAAAATAACCTGAAGCACACAGTAAAAACCCAATCAATCCACTTTTATTGACAGGTGCCATGTGAAAGAGATGAGGAATGCTGAGTTAGTGTACAGTGATTTAATGAACCTGATTATCCGGCTGGGTAACTGTGGACTGATCCACAGTGACTTTAATGAGTTTAATGTCATGATTGATGAGCAGGAGAAGATAACTCTGATTGATTTCCCTCAAATGGTCTCCACATCCCACACAAATGCTGACTGGTATGTATAATTTATGAAAACTGTTTGTTACTTGTGATTTGGATGCGAAGAACCTTAAGTATGTCAGAAAATCAGAAGGAAATAAACAACATCTAAAGTATAATTGAATTTTAATAAATCTGTAGCTTTTGTTTGTATGTTGTAAGTGGTTAATACAGAAATAATCCTGTGTCCTGCCAGATTAATTTTCTGTGTAGTTTCTCACAGTCTTAAATTCTTTCATTTTTTTCTTCAATTCTCCTAATTTGTGAAACTGTTTCAGGTATTTTGACCGAGATGTCCAGTGTGTCAGAGATTTCTTTTCAAAGAGGTTTCAGTTTGATGGCAAGCATTTCCCAACATTTTCAGAGATAGAGTAAGTTCATTTCTCCTACAATCATGAGAACAGATCGGTAATAATCATGAGAACAGATCAGTAACAATCATGAGAACAGATTGGTAACAATCATGAGAACAGATCGGTAACAATCATGAGAAGAGATCAGTAACAATCATGAGAACAGATCGGTAACAATCTTGAGAACAGATCGGTAACAATCATGAGAACAGATCGGCAACAATCATGAGAACAGATCGGTAACAATCATGATAACAGGTCTCCTACAATCTGGATAATAGATCTCTTGTATCATAATAGGCCTGTGCTTTTGCGATGTTTGGAACTCTCAGTTGTCGAGACGACACAATACCTTCAATACTGGGCGTCACAGTAACTGAGTTTGCGTAAATTTGCGAAAATGACTTTCCCGCGTTAAAGAAAAGCAATACTAACTTTTTGGTATGGATGTATCATGACAGCTCCTTTGTATATTTGCTAACAGGATTCAATCTTGTTCTAACGATACTAAATTATCAAATTATTACTTGTATCCCCGGAACAAGATTGAAAGATTTTGACAAATATATCAAGAAGTTGGCATCCATACAGAAATTAGTCCCACTATTTGCACGTAAACAATTTGGATTTTAGTTTATATAGCCTACATTTTCTCTGATGTTGGAGACAGTGTTTCTCTGAAAGCTTAGAATATGCATTGTTATAATGTACAAATTTGTTTTTGGTAGCTCTTCTTGTAGTGAGTTTGGTCAAACCCTTCCTTCCACACTAGAATCTTCATACGGCAATTAGTGTTACTATTATTATCATAGAATTGGTCATATAAGTAAATAAAAAAAAAAGGTTATAAATTTGTTTCACCTGGAATGCTGTCAAGTCGTGTGGCGTTCTGGTTATTGCACGATTAAGTAGGTACAGATACACATGTTTAACAGCAGGTTGTTAGCCGGGTTTCCTGTGACCTCGTGCTCTCTGAGCCAAGGGGCATCACGAAGCCACACTGTGGTGTCTTGTGTTTTGCCAGCGTCATTTAGGGTGGTTTCCTCCATCTATTGGACTGGCACGCCATCATATGAGTGAAAAAAACCTTTCACAAGTATGGCGTAAATTCCAACCAACAAACAAACAAACAAATCTTGTATCAAAACATTTATTACTACCTTTTTTCAGACGTGAAGATAATTTAGATGTTGAAGTTTCTGCTAGCGGCTTTACAAAAGATCTGGAGGAAACTTTTGATACGGTTAGTTTGCCATTGTTTACTGTTTCCCAAGAGGCTATCAAATCTTCAGTCTTGAGTATTTTCATGCCGTGTTCTTGATTAAAAAATCTTACCAAAGAAAATTAACAGAGCATGGCCCTCACACTGTTAACATATCTCTCTTTGGTTGAAGTACATCCTGGTCTTATTGACACTGTTACACAACAATCTATCAACCGTTCATTTGAGACTTTTACATACATGTAATATGAATTGAAACAATGTTCGAGTAATTTAATAGAACAAAGAAACTAATAAATAAAGGTTTTTTATTTGTTCGTTTAACAGGCAGCAGATGAACTTGGTATCAGAGGTGGTCCAGAAAATGATGCTGATTCTGCAAAAAGTGATGCAGAAGAAACAGAGGAGAGTTCTGATAAGGGAGATAATTGTGCCAAGGAAGACAACTCCACAAGAGGTGCTGCTCCAGAAGTAAGCCAAGATAAAAGCAGAGCAGAAACAAATGTAGAAAATTGGTTGCAAAATTTTGACTCAACAGAAATTTTCCAAGAGTTTGGTGGAAATTTGGAAGATGAAAAACTATTGTCCAAACATGTAGATGTGATAGATGAATCGGAGCTTATTGAAAAAGTGTCAAGTGCTTTAAACCTTTTACCAAGTACTTCTGATGAAATTGATAAAAGTGAACAAGCAGAAACTAAGGGTGTTTTAGATAAATCTGAAGAAACTGATGATGTGTTGGAAGATTTGAGTTTGATGAACCGGTCGTATCGTCCTTTTCGTACTGAAGAGAGTATGGGACAAGTTATGAGCCATATGGTACGTGCTGACACTGCGAGTGTTGCTAGTTCAACAATAGACCCTGACGTCATACGTGCAAAAGTTCGCAGTCAGAAAAAGAAAGAGCAGCAGAGACAGTTTGCTCGAAAAATTCGTAAAAGTGGTGAAGCCTCTTTTAATGCCCGAACACGTAGAGAAAATATGACCGAAATCAAGCAAAGCCATTTTGATGATAATATCTGGGCTTGAAGTTATTTATTATCAATTGGCTACAAGGATTTGTAAGTACATTTCTGTCTGCTGTATTAATATATGTGTGTTTCTATTTGGAGATAAAAAGTTTTGCTCTTACATCAGCTAAATGCCTAAGTTGTCACGGCTCCTTCTGACCAAATTGGTTATGCATATTACTGGGGAACCAATAAATAATAATCCCCACAGTTATATGTGGTTCAAGTCTATATGGAGTCCAATCGCATATTCAAAATGTTATTTAAAAAAACTGATGGTTTCTGCTTGGGCAGAAGTGTGCAACTCCCATTTACATTGTGTAAATATTGATGGCGTGACGTCATCCCTTAGCTCTTGTTGTTTATATAATAAGCCTGTGTACTTATTAGTTTTCTTGTGTTCTACATCAAATCTTATGCTTTTAGACGTAGCTAGGTTCCCAGTGCCGTGGACATTATGTATATGGGAGTTGTATACTTCCAGTTAATGACCTTCTGGTTTGGGTCATAAAGTTCTTGAGATATGTTTAATCTAGTACTACTAGACATCGCGTCAGAGTGGATTTAAATTCTTCAAAGATACAGGTTTTTTCAAGCAGGTGTTTGGGTGGGAACCTCCTGACCCTGGTGCTCTCTGAGCTAAGGGTGTTGATTTGTTTGTGGTGTTCTGTTTTGTTAATGTTCTGTAAATGTTTTGTCCTGTCTTGCATGTTGCCAGCGTCGTTTACAGTGGTTTCCTTCAACGATTCGGCTGGCACGCCGTCATATAAGTGACATAACCTTGAGTACGACGTAAAACCCCCAATCAAACAAATCAAGCAGTTGGTGCCTTGTTTGTTAACCCATTTTACTGTTTTTACTTTTTTTGCTAGACCTGGTGAAGGTGAGGGTTGTTGACAGCACCCATTTGGCCCGCACGCTGTCATACAAGTGAAATAACCTTTAAATAAGTACAGGCTAAAACCTTATCAAATGTTACTGTTCTATGAATTAATGGCCCAAATGCATATTAATAACCATGTCTCGGGTTGACTTTTATGGGAGGAGAACTGTTTGTATAACATTTACAATGTGACATATATGTTATTGTTTTGGGGACGAAAATAATGTGTGCTCATGTTCATGAGATGAGTGCATTGTTGGTTGAGTTTGAACTACTTTCAGTTCAGTTGATTGAAAAAAGAAGTTGCTCATAATCATAGTTAAGTATATTTGCAATAACATTAGTCAATTTGATATATTTGCTTTAAAGTATTCCAAGATTTCTGGCAACATACCAAATTGGGAATTCAGTTGAAAACCAGAATAAAACTGAACAAAAAAACCCCAACCAAACAACAAATCGGTGTAATCTATTCTGGCTTGAATAATTAACGAATCATTTTTATACATACACATGTGTTGTATAGAAGAAAGATAACATACCACATGTTTAAATACAGGTTTTGTGAAGTATGGTTTCCTTTGTTAAAATAAAACATGAAACATTACCTCTATCTGTAATGTTCTTATTCCTCTTTTAATCTGGAGTTTTTGTTAATCAAGTTCTAAGGGTAGGTAAAACTTGATTAAAATTGAAGGTCACAGAATGTAGTGAATTATGATGTTAAATTAAATTTATCACTACTTGTAGATCTATTTATATTTTAAATAGATGTCAAGCTTTGTTATATCTATTGGTATTGCAAGTATGGGTAAGGGCAAGAAAGCACGATTTTTGTCAAAGCTTTTTATGAGAGTTTGATAATCTCTGATGTGAATTCATTGGTGGGAGCCACGCCCAAAACCTATTGTTGGCCTAGGGAATCGTCCATATTGGCCTTGCTCTGATGATTCTGAGATTTGGAGTTTAATTTCCGCCAAATGCAAATGTGAATTCTGTTTTGGTGAGTAAACAAATCATATCAATCGATATATAGACGCTCCTTCCCCATTTTATTTTATCTGTCGCTAGAGTGCATTCTTGGTAAGAAAATATCTCTGTCCACAAAGTAACAAGAAGAACGTGTGTCTTTGCAAAATTTTTGCATCTATAATAAAAAGTTAAAAACCTGAAGTTTAAGTTCTGGTAATATGAATTTTATTTGCATTAGTCGTTCATAATAGAGTTAATTGATGTATGGTATGACAGTTAACCAATGTTTGTATTGAACTATTCGATCAATACCTAAATTTGATGATATTCGATAAATAGGGCATGCAGCTCTTAAATTTTAATTTGATTATTAGATTTAATTGGTTGATTGATAAGGGGTTTTAGGCTGCACTAAAGGTTAATTAAACCATTAGCGATATGCCAGCCCAATGGGTGAAGGAAACCACCTTTAGCGACACCAACAACACAGAAGACGCTACAGGACAAAAAAAACCCCAACAAATTGGCCTCCTGCACGCCTTAGCTTAGCGAGCACCCGGCCTGGGACACAGAAGGCTCCGACCAAATCATCCGAATAAGACTTTAACAAACCGACGTTTGCATAAATGTGGCTGTCTGTTGAGCCCTGTTATATGAATGACCGAAAAGAAGTGCATGGAATTTAGTGTGTCCATTATCTTCTGAAAAGCTAGATAGCTGGGGCAAGTTTGCACATGGCCATTTGAGTGGAAACCAAGGTGTGATGTTTTACACCCTACTTAAGGTTATTTCACTCACATGACAGTGCGCCAGCCAAATCTATGAAGGAAGCCATCCTAAACGACACCAACACCACACAACTGACAAGAAACCTTAACACAGGATGCCACAACAAATCAGCTTCCTGAGTTCAGAAAGCACAGGAGGCTTCCACCCAACCACTGGCAGAAGCATCAAGAAGAATCAAGCATAATTATGGCTAATAGAGTAAAAATAAATCATGTAACAGAAAATTACTAAGAAGATATTTTTTAAAAGTCTGTTTAATACATTAATTTATTTACAATTAAACATGTATATTGTATCTGACAGTTAAAAGATCACAGAAGATTACTTTTGATATATTGGTTACATTCTATAATTCACATATGTAAAACAGTAGACCACAAAAGCATTAGGATAACATCTGATTTTAACCTCTGACTGTCCATTAACAGTTCTGTGAACAGTTCAGTTGTGTTTAAAGGTTGTCATTCTACCCACACAGGTTTAAAAACTGTCCACTAGATAGCTTCCAAAAAAACAGATGGTACTACACAGGCACAACAACATATTTGACAGGACATATAGAAGTATTCACTTATGCCATTTACAGACCTCCCCAATTCTCCCAAAATATTGAAATTGGTCGGGTTTTACACATACAGTGAATCCGAGCAAGTGCTTGAACTCGCGGAAACAGAGGGGATGGGGATCCATGGATGACCTAATGCCACGCCGGCACATAGAAGGCACCACAATACATTTACAGGAGAAAAAATAAGGATCTTAGTTAAGGGGATTGGGTTAAAATTTTCAAATAATCAATATAAAAAAACCCCAAAACATTCACGTATTTACCCTTCCCTGACAAATTTCCTCTGCTTCAAATTTTTCTAACCTCTCATACACAGGCTCTGGATTTAAATCTTGTATTGTATGGCCCTCCTTGATATGATGTTGGATCATGTTGCCATAATATTAAAACCAACATTTCACATAAAAAAATACAACTTCTGTATTGTATGAGTATCTTATACCAGAGCAATATGATTGCATCGAATTAGGACAATAATTCATGAAGTAATAGATCAGTCCTAAAAAAACAAGTTCTAAAATAAATACGAACATTTCATTATTAATGTCACATAATTTACATGAATATAATTTTTAATCAGATGAAAAATGGGTAAAAAAAAAAAAGGTTTAAACACGCATACGGTCAAAATCAAAGTAGCAGGACCTCAGTGCAGCTCCGTACCATCTCCAGTTCATAACTTGGACGTCTCACTGATCACAAGTCAACTCAGTCTCACACAAAAGATTTGCTTTGAACCAAACTTATTTAACAATAATGCCATTTGAATGTGAAGCATCAAAAAAGGCTTTGACTGTATTAAAGAGTATACTTCTGCTGCCAGAGGAACAAAAAGTTTGCAAGTTGACAAAACCAGGATATAAGTGGAAATTGGTCCAAATGAACACGTTAAGTCTGAACATAAACACATCCTTACAGACTTGGACAGTTCAGAACTGAAGACAAGAACAGTTTTGAAAACTAGGCTTTTATTAATCATTCTTTTTATCTCCATCAGCTTCTACGGGTGTGCTGGCAACCCCGTTGGCTACACCATTAGCAACACCACTGTCTGTACCATTTACTATCAGCTCTCCTTTATCCTACAAGAAGACAAAAAATAATTCATAACTAAACAAGTATGACACATTTAATAAAGAAGATATGATGGTAGATGAACTAACACAAGTCATTTCGCACAGATTTAATTGTACTTAACTGGATAGTACTCGGAGACTACATACAATACCCTACAGTAACTGATCAAGGCAATTTCATGGAATGCTACGGACATTTACCTTAAAGTCACATACGCACCCAAATATTCTGTATTTTGGGTTTTCACAGAATCACATGAATTATATACATTTTCATCAAAAAGGAAAAGTTAAGAGTTATTCTGTTAATTCTATCCCCAAATTTGAAGGTAAAGTTAGCTTAAAAGCCTGGTAAAACTAAAAAATCAGAAAATTCTGCCAGAATTTTTAATTGGAAATGTGTCAATCTGCTGTCACAGCTCAGACACACTTTGATGTACGGACTTCGCTCCTAGTCAACCGTGTTCATATAGCCACAACCCTTACAACTTACAAGGTTCAAAATGTTGGCTCGTTACAAACAAGGTCATTCACCCCGGCTGGATCGAAGTCATTCTGAGCAAATATGGCCAGCCCTCTTTCCGTTAAATTTAATAACTGCTGGATTTCTCCGGGTCTGTACATGCTTTGTACCCAATGAATACATTTTTATTTAAATGTGACTGTTTTAATTTTTGAACAAACATCAAATCTTGTAAAATCAAGGCAAATGGAATTTGTTGAAAAATCCTAATTTTGGGTGCGTATGTGACTTTAAGTGATAACAAAAAGCAGGTTATTCAAAGGGTTTTAATTTTGTAACAATATTTAATGTACAATAGAAAAAACCTTCTGGTTTATTGATGGAAAACACTTTATGTGGAGGCAGCATAAGAATAATAAGAATGTAGAAAGGCTAAATTGACACTGTTTTCAAAAATTGCAATTAGTTGCAAACTGGTCTTAGTATGGACATTGGTATTCACCATCTATGCTAAAATGTTGCCCATTAAGAAGCACAGAAATTACTAAATGACTTGTGCAAATTGAACAGTCCATGATTGACTTCAAGCAAAGCCATTTTGTAATTTAGAATTTCAGGCTTCTTAATAGAAAAAAATTAAGCGTAGATAGCGAATAATAATGCTTGAAGTCCGGTATCAGGTCAAAACGCCCGAAAGACAGTAGAAACTACATGTAAACGCCCGCTATATCTCTAGCATATACACTAGACGTATAGAGTGTATAACTCGCCTCTACAACACTGGTTATAAAGGGAGGTAAATGCTCCAAGTAAATATATTATAGCCTTAAAAGTCAGAAATATAGGAGTTTCGATATATATATAAAACAAAACCTTATGGCCAATAAAAATAAAGGACAAGTTGTAGAATTTGTCCGTCAGTTTTCAAAATGGTCCCTGAAGCTAATAAAAACTAACCCCAAACCTAAACCCAAAACTAACTTTAAACCAATTTCTAATTCTAAACTAAACATAACCACAAACCCAAACCTTACCCTAATTCATCAACCTAACCCATAGTTTAAAGCTAGTTTCAGTTGACGGACCAATTGTACAATTAGACCAAAATAAATTGTACACACGACAATTGGACGCCATATGAGTTATAAGTACCTTGGCGAATGGACAAGACGGATTTGCTGCTGATTTTGAGTCGGTATCTTTAGAGTCCACCTTCTGTTGATTTCTCCATGGATTCCAGAACTTCATTACAATGGGTCTGATGTATTTGTGGAATACCCACAACAAGAAAGGGACAACAATACAGGGAACGCAAACCATTTTGTTTCACTTGCGTCTCTATTTTTTTTACACCGGAAGTCAAAGAATGACAGTTAGGGTCAGTTCGCAGATTCATAGCCGCTGACAAAATTTGCCAGACAAGTAGAGTCGATAATAAATAATAAATCTATGTTAGCTGTATAATATGATTCATTATTTTAGTGATTTATTCATTTACTTCTTCAAATGTGGATTAAAGTTATTGACAAAAATCTAATTTTACATTTTTTTGGAGAATACTACAGGTTTGTGAAATGGCTTTTTTCTGAACAATTACTTCTCCTTTGAGTGGTGGCAGCACAGAGTATAAGCACTTCCGGAATAAAAGAGACCGAAAACGACACGACGAGTTGATGAAGTTGCTTTTTTGCTGATGTATACATCCCGGAAAACTCTTTATTTGTGGTGACGTGGGGATGAACGGTCTCTGGTCTTAATTTGGGAATGAGCGGGGGATATATTCGAGCGAAGGAGAAGTTAGAAACTCTCTCCGAAGAAGAAACTGACATTTCAAGCAGACGATCGCGACGTGGCTTCAGTGAAGCACAGGTTCAAAACACCAAAGCGGCAAGAGTTTATGTTTTTGGACAAAATGATATATACGACAGTGGCGATGCGGATATTGAAATGTCTGAGATTAGATCTAGAAAAGCAAATCGCACAAATATTCTTCCATCCACAAATTCCAGTGGCAACTCGGTCGAATCTGAAAACATATTTTTTGAAAGACAGATAAGTGAAGATGATACTTTGGCCAGTCTAGCACTTCAATATGGATGTCCGGTAAGATAATATGAATAATATTTCTTTAAAGTTGTTTTTTCTGGTGTTTAAGGTGAAGCTCTAGTGGTATTTTAAGATTCATTGTGAGATTAGTGGCTT
>JAVFBZ010147695.1:0-19914 GCA_032466195.1 Katharina tunicata | reverse complement strand
ATCTTTGTTTTCCGCTGATCTACACGTCCTTGAATACCATCAAATTTACATTGATATTTGGGTTTTGCGTTTCTTTTGTTGAAGAGTGTATTATGTGTTTATTAGGCTTTAAGTCCAAAATATTTCACCCGGGCACGCGCATATTTAGTCCGAGTTGCTCAGACCTTTTTTTAAAAAATGCCTGAAATAATGCCCGACAGAAAATAACTAAAATACGGGCCTACTATCGTCTCAAACGGGGTAAGCCTCGTGTGGGGACTGACTTGCATAGTCTGAGCTCCTTGGAGCGCGGTAAATAAATTCACAGGCGCTGTCGGGCACTCTTAGTGCGACTCCGTAAAACACAAATTGATTACCGGTAGGCCTTTAAGACAATGCAGCAAAAAGAGCATCATGTGAACTAGAACCAGTAATTTTTTTCCGGCCGTCATTTGAAACACTTTCACAGCCCTGGGCCTATATACTTGGGTGAAAGAAGAATGACTCCCATTTTTATTTGACATTTTTTTTAATTTATCAGACGGAGAAATATTATCAGTGAGTGAAAACAGTGGCCGGTGTTTATATATATTACCTGCAAGCCATTTTTTTTTTCTTACAATCTAACGAACTGAATCATGTTCGTAGGGGCGATAGTTTGCTCAAGCTCACCATTATCGCTAATTTTGAAACTGTGTAGTTAATTAACTCAACCAAGCAATAACAGACCATATACAACACGTACCGGCAGTAAAATATATGTAGTATTATACGTCGTATTAAAAGAATGTCGTAAAAGAATTTGGACTCGTACCACGTATTTTATATGAGAATACTTTTACAGAAAATGTACCAGTCCAAAGCACGGCGGCATCTGCCGTAAGTTGACAGCATATCGTAATGCGTCTGTCGTCTGTCAAATTTTGTTTTGATTGAACTGTTAATTTGAGATTATCTAAATCGAGAGAGTCTTGTGCAATATACGTGACAGATGAAAAGACTGACATATCTTTATACATTCTCAGTATTCAGGTTTTCTCAGATGCGCACAGAATTCCTTTGAGGAGAAACTAAAACGATGCGAAAGTGGGACTGGAATGATTTTTGTGGGCGGGGTGAAAACATTAGCACGTGGGTGCTGTCGGATTTTGGATACTGTTTTGAACAAGTTGCCATCGTTTGTCCCACGCATGTTATTTTTCTGATTTTCAGTGCATTCTTTGTAGCGCAGAAAAGTCGAACATATGTGTATTTATCATCAAGATGGCGTTGGAACACGAAGATAAGATTTGTTCTGTCTTTGTTCCTAGTCTTACTTCCCGTATTGAAAATAGTACTTCTCGCTGCAACAAACCGTCGACAAATAAGCATTGTGGACGGAGTAACAGGCGGTACTGTAGCATTATCCTGGCTTATACACAGTATATTCCAGTGGAGATTAAAATTCATGTTTTGGTGCAGCACTCGAGGTCCATTATTACTCAATCTAGCTGCATTATTGACAACAGTTTCGTCCGCTATTCAAGTTCGGTCAGCGATCCTACAGAGAATAGACCATTCCACACTCCATGATACAATAGATGAAATTATTGTCTACATAATTCTAAGTGTACAGATTTTATACTTTGTGACAATCATTCCAGGCTCTCCCATACGTGAAGGACCTGCAGTGAACAATAATTTACACATACAGGGAGAAACTGATGGTTTATTAACAGGGACTAGAGCAATCAGAGGATATGGTACTGTTAAATTGTTATCAGATTCTCTTGGTGTGGCCGAGGTTGCAAACTATTTATCAAAGCTAACCTTTCACTGGGTCACACCTTTAATGGTTAAGGGTGCAAAGCGGTGTGTCAAAAATGCTGATGACTTGTTCACTTTACCACATCGCTTAAATACTCACAAAATGTTTGCCAAATTCAATGCTGTTTTGTACAATTTGCCAAAACAGCTAAACAGTCTGACAGACTCCACAAATGCAGACATAAGTAGTCAGGATTTTCAGAACACCGAAAGCTATGATGATATACCTCAGGTTTTAGTGCAGACTGCAGACCAATCAAGAAATGAAGCATCTCAAAATGCTAGCCCACCTAGAACTCTATTATCTGCTTTAAACAAAACATTTGGCTGTGAATATTATTGCTTGGGCATACTTAAATTATTGGCTGATGGACTTGGCTTTGCTGGACCACTTCTTTTAAACTTATTAGTTTCATATATGGAAAACGAGAACGAACCCGAATCCAATGGTTATATATACGCCACTGGGTTATTTGCTTCAACTCTATTGGGCATGTTTTTCACAACACAATTCAGCTATCACATAAGAGTGGTTGGATTTAAAATTCGTGCTGCTATAATATCAACAGTCTATCGTAAAGCTCTTTCAGTTAACTCTGTGTCTATATCAAAGTTTAACACCGGTGAAATTGTGAATTTTATGTCCACAGACACTGATAGGATAGTTAATTTCTGTCCAAGTTTTCATGCCTTTTGGAGCCTGCCATTCCAGATTGGCGTTTCCTTGTATTTATTGCATCAACAAGTAGGGCTGGCATTTTTAGCTGGGCTAGCCTTCGCCATCATCCTTATTCCAATCAACAAATGGCTTGCCAACAAGATAGGAGATCTGAGTAGGGAAATGATGAAACAGAAGGATGCCAGGGTCAAGGTAGGGATTTTAACCACTGAAATGCCTCGAAAGAATTTTGAAAGGTTCTGAACTATATTTAAAAGCAAAAACATGACGACTGAGATGGATTTTCAACTTCTGGATATATTGGTAAGCGACGTTTCGATCTATATACTAAGATCGTTTTCAAGCAATGGTATCTAGATCGAAACGTCGCTTACCAATATATCCAGAAGTTGAAAATCCATCTCAGTCGTAATGTTTTTGTAATTTACCCAGCTTCTAAATGTCACTCAAACAAGATATATTTAAAAGGTTTAATTTGCCCCTTTGTTTCTAAAAACAAAAATATGAAATTTAATGTTATCTTGTATACTTTAGTGCAATTTTGGTGGAGGTCTAGAGTCACTCTTACTGCTAAAAACATTAAGTACAGTGTAAAACCCCAATCAAACAAACTATGGTTTTACTATAGGAATATAACGTTTGAATAATTGTTAAAACGGGCTTAAATTGAAATTGAAATTGTGAGGGGGTTTCAAGAATTAAAATCATCTTTAAGTTTCACATGTTAGAACTGCTATAACAGAATATAAGCTTATTTATTTAAATGACATGATATGTGATTTAGTTGTGCATACATCGGCTACATGGAATTCATAGTCAATATACCCAGTATTTAAGATTATTATCTTATAAATATCTTCCTGCCACAAATATTTTGCTTTCTATATATTTTTTCTACTATAAACCACATCAGTCGTCATTTCATGCACTTGTAGACAGCTGAGCTTATTATTAGTTTTATTCTAAATTATATAACAGGTTAACAGCTTGCATGACACCCATACATTACAAACCACAAATACTGCAGAAAGAAGTCTTTCTGTATCACAATACATCCTAACTCCAGAAAAGTTCCAAATGATGTTTAATGTAAAAAATTAAATATAAAATAGCAAAGATACCTACAGTGTTACTCTGTATGCCGTGGTGGTGGATCTACATGGTACATGTAGTTATATAACAAAGCAGATAAGAAGCCTTCTCGTATACAAGAAGTATATTCTTGTAGATTTGGTACATCAGGCTGAATGAAAAGTCTTCTCTAACATAGTTTTAGCCAGAAATCAAAAAGAGGCTGTCTCAAACCACTATTTTCACAGAAACAGGGTGTCTCATTTGGCATTTTCCCTATTGTTCCCATGTTAACTTTGACTGAAATAGGGTGTTTTAAATGGCTTTTGGGTGTCTCAAAGACACTGAGAAACCCCTCTGGCTAACACTATGCTTCTCTAAAAGGGCTCCAAGCGTATTACTTAGTCAGTAAGTGGCATATGAAACCTGTTATGTTGTGGCACGTTGTATGATAAGCGTTTTAGCAACATTTTTGTCTTGTTATCTGCTGTCCTTTATTGTCGTCAATTAGGAGCGTCCCATGCAGGGTTGATATCTATATACAGTATATACAAATTGAAAAATATATAAACTAATTAGACCGACAAGCCATGAAGTTCATGAAATATATATTGTCAGTCAACAACAGTCTTTTAGTATTAAACAACTTTTTTATTTAATAATGGTGGTCATCAATTCATCGGTGGAAGTTATTAAGTTAGCAAATCAGAAAATCTGGTTGTGATCTGTTTATGAAGAAAAAAAACTTTTTTTTCTTGCATGCAACACTTTCAACCGTCAACTTAAAGTTGTGCCATGGGGCCTATGACTCATTTTGATGAGCATTCAGCTGTCAACTGATGATCCATTTAATATACAGCATACAACTAGGAAGGTTTGAGTTCTTCATTGAACCTTATATAAAAGGAAGCGTCTGTGTGGTGTGGAGATTGCAGGTTGTGTTGTTTTTTGTGTTTTTTCTATCAAAATTCTAAGTGACATACACTTGAATATATGTAGTTAAAGTAATCCCTAGTCAAATTAATAAATATGCAAAATCTATGGACTATTTCTGGTATAATTATAAAGGCTTAGAAGGCCTGGTAGTGCACAAAATCTTTGTTCATTCATTATAATGACAATGTAATTTTCACAACCATACATCCTAAAGTTATTGAGAATTATGACTTATTTATTTTAATTTAAAAATGACTGATGAACTAATTATGTATTACAAGATGTTAGTATGATACATAATCAGTACTTTTTTTCACTGCTGTTCCCTGTAGGCCTAAATGGAAGTTTATGAGAGGAATGTTAAGTGTACCTTTATACATAATAGTCTGATTTGTTTTAAACTTTATATTAAAAAACTGAAGATCAACTCTTATTAATAGATTTTACTCACCTGACAAATATCAGCGACAAAAAATAGTGATGTGTACCTGTATGTTTATTTTAAATGATGAAACTTTCGAACTTTTGTTAAAGCTAAGACTTCATAAAAAACATCGCATACAAAGTTAAATCTCTTCAGTTCTCTTTGTACATGCATGTGTGCTATATTGGTTGCTGAGTGTTTTGGCGGAAGTTTTCTGCTCTCTTGAATGGCCATGTCCCCCACGTTTGAGATTGATCCTTTTTCAGTATGCGCAACTTGTAGCGCGAACGATAGGCTACGTAAATTAATTTGCCAATGCTTGTTTTCTAGTTATATCTGCATATACAGTGCCGGGAAATTTTTGACGTTTGATGTCAGATTGCCGGGAAGGTTTGCATTTTTTCTGACCCTGCTCGTGATCTTCACCTGTGTTGTCTTGTTTGTTGCCAGTTTGCCAAGGGTGGTTCAATCAACCCATTCATGATTGTGGTGGCATGAAATCATTTTAGTGAAATCAGTATTGGGTAGAGCCCCTAGATACCAGCCAACCAAACAGGTGAAAATATTTGTATTATCCTAATTTGTTTATGTTTTTCAGGTTATGAGTGAGGTGTTACATGGTATTCGAATACTGAAGCTGTACTCCTGGGAGGAACATTTTGCTCGTAAAATTACGGCTCTCAGAGAATTGGAATTAAAAAGTTTGAAAGGAAGAAAATATCTTGATGCACTATGTGTATATTTCTGGGCCACCACACCTGTACTCATCTCTATTCTTACGTTTACTACTTATTCATTATTAGGTCATCAACTAACAGCCGCAAAGGTGAGATAATTATATCACGTTTTTGTAAATATTAAAATTAATTTGTTTTTCCACACATATTCCGGAAAATACACTTATTATCTGCTCATAACCATTTTATTTATGGGAATTTATTTATTAGGCTGGTAAATTTGATTTTAGGTTATATTCTTCTGTACATGTACCAGGTACAACCAAAACTCATCATGGTTGCCACCAAATACTGACAATGCTAACTACATGTATGTAAGTAAACTATAGTATGAGGTCTATATCAAATTAAACTACCCTAAATCCTCAACAAATTTGACCGTACGGGCAAATGTTTTAAGTTATTTATTTAATTTATCAGCGTGAATTTGGAACTAAAACTTACATTTTCTGGTAGCTTTAAGTCTGAACTTCATAAAAATTCAGTTCAAGATTATTTATTCTCTACTTCTTAGCCTTTTGTATAACTAGTGGTTTGTTAATAGGTAAAGGGATCGAATTTGTTGAGCATTTAGGGTAAACAAAAATGAAAAGTTTCAGTCAAATATACTTGAAGATATGTTTTTTGTTTAAATATAAAAATAATATAGGCACCTATATTAGAAAATCAAACCTTGAATTGTTGTTGTTGTCAGGTGTTTACCAGTTTGTCTTTGTTTGTGATGCTGATTAGTCCACTGAATGCCTTTCCCTGGGTTCTGAACGGACTGATTGAGGCGTGGGTCTCCCTCAAGAGAGTCCAGGCATTCTTAGCCTTGAAAGAATCTGACCTGGACAAATACTACTCTCCTATTAAAGGTATTCTATTTCTAAAATTATTTTTGTAGTGAGATTTTTAGGTTTAAAATCAACACCATTTGTCAGCCCCAGCCCCCATCGATCGATTGAATCATTATTCTGCCTTCTTTCACCTTGACCATACATTTGTCGACATCAAGACTTGAAGTTCATAGTTGCGATACATTCAGAGCTGCATTAAGTGGTTACATTAAGTAACTACTATATTTCTTTACTTTTTAAGAAGTAATTTCCCCTCTGGCTAAGGGCAGAATGTTTCAAGCTTATATTCATGCTGTCGTTCTTAGCACTGGAGGAACATTATCTTTCCAACAGAGCTTACTAACACAAGTATCTTCACATTTTTTGGTTGTGTTTCTGTCACTTTGTAATGTTGGAATACACCGTCGACATATTTCAGTGAAATACCCTGCAAAAAAATAATTTAGATAGGAACTGCAACTTTTTGAAAGATGATTTACTTAGAAACTGTGGCAGGTGTTATTCTAAGTATTTCAGAATTGATTTTAGCATTTTAAGATTCAAAGTTTATGGTTACAGCTAATAGGAAGTGGGAAAAACTGGTATATTATAATTGGTAAAGAGAAAAACTATTTATTAAAATTGCGATAAAGGGAGACAACTTGATTTCTGAAATGATACTGAAGGGGGATAACTCTTGGCATTGTCTGAAAAATTCTGACAAGAAGCCATTAATCATCACAAGGGTTCGTTTTCTTTGGCCAATGACTCTTGAATGCAGTAAATGTTATTGTATTGCATCATGGGCAACCAGATTTTCAAATTTGGTAGTCTGTAACATTTTAAATAGCTCGTTCATTTTGTAGTAAACAATTATAGTTGATTACGAGTCCCTTGGAAAGAATTTCTAAACATTTATTTTCTTTTTGTAAATTATTTTCAGTTGAGGGACTAGATAATTTGAAGGAAATTAATGTCACTGTTGGGACGTCTATGTGTTTTCTATTTGCCTTTTTTTTTTTTTGTGCAGATTCTCAAAATGAAGGGAATGTTATTGAGGTTAGTAGAGGGACATTTGCCTGGTTTCAAAAACTGATTTCTGGATCTGAGACTGAAGCCAGACACATGGGACAATCATCTGAAATGAATACTCTCAAACTTCAAGACATCAATCTCAATATAAAACAGGTAAAAAAGCTAAATATAGATAAGGCAAACATGATATAATTATTTGGCCCGGTTCTCCTCGTGCTAGGAGGAAACCCAACCATGATTTGTTTCTGACCTCTTAAATTCACTGTACAATTACTCTGTGTTTGAATACTACACCATGATTGACTTGAGCCTTGCAATTATTTGTTGTTGATGTGGGAGCGTAGTTTTCTTGCCTGACATATCTCAATTAGATTAACAAATGAACAATTGAATAAAACACTGCATTTAAGCTAAAGGAAAAAAACATTTGACGATTAATAATTGATTAAAAAAATATCATGTTAAATTTACTTTGCAAGTTTAATAGAAAGCATGTTACATTTACAGGGTATGTTGGTAGGAGTTGTTGGTAAGGTAGGCTGTGGGAAGAGCTCCCTTCTTAGTGCAATCCTGGGGGAGATGGTGAAGGACACAGGCAGAGTGTCAGTTCTCAACCTCCCTACAGGATTCGCTGTGGCTTCCCAAGAGGCTTGGCTACAACATGCCACTCTCCGGGAAAATATACTTTTTGGAAAACCCTACAACATCAGAAGATATGACCATGTGGTTGAGGCTTGTGCGCTGTCAGAAGATTTATTAGTTAGTATTATCATTAGCAAACTTGTTTTAATGAACTTATGATCAATTATGCACCTCAAATATTTCTGGTTAATGACATTGTATAGAGTTAAAATTAACTTTGATTTGTCATGGATTAGCCAATTCAGACTTGTGGCAATGACATTCTTTTTTTAAATTCTATTCAAATTTGTGAGAGGCTGATTTGTTAGTTTTGACTTATCTAAAATAAGTGTTGTTTTTTTAATTGTATATGAAACACATTTATGTTCATATTTTGAATTGAAATTGACAGTGTGTTGACTCTTATGACTGTATATGTCCTTGTAGATTTTACCTTCTGGAGACCGCACTGAAATAGGGGAGAATGGTGTTACGTTAAGTGGTGGCCAAAAAGCTAGGGTAGCTCTCGCTAGAGCAGTTTATCAGGTTAGTTTCATGTTTTACCCAGATTAAGTTATCTATTACTTTTCTAAACTTGCAACTGGTGGTTGGGTGTTAGCCTCCTGTGCCCTGGTGCTTTCTGAGCTAATGGGCAGATGATGCTGATTTGTTGTGGTGTCCTGTTTTGTCAATGTTATGTTACTTTATACGTAAATGTTTTGTCCTGTCTTGCATGTCGCCAGCATCATTTACGGTGGTTTCTTTCACAATGTGGGCTGGCACGCCATCATATAAGTGAGTACTGCATAAAACCCCAATCAAGCAAGCAAATCTACTTGCATGTAGATGAGAGGTATAGAATTCCTTATCGCTTTTAATCCTCCTGAGGATATTTCCACGTAATAACTAAGCACTATTCAAAAGACAAACATTTTCTACTGCAAATTCAATCTCAATTGTATGTTTCTTTAGTAAGTCCCTTTACTTAGTAATTCAATCTGTGGATGTTTTCAACATTTTGTTTTTATAATTTTTTTTAATTATATTTCTTTATATGGAATTTAATTTGTTTAATAAACTATGGCCTAGTGGTAAAGCATACTTTTTGTAGATTTTAGGCTAGATAGAGAAGTTGTTTTCTTCTCTCCATCCTATCAGGAGTCATATAAGTTTAAGTACAATGTAGTGCATAAAACATAAATTATGCACATTTTTAAGGACATTTTGAAGTTTGAACATACTGAGCAATTCTATAATTATGGATTACATGTCAGTTTTAGTATAGTACAATATTGCGATGTCCATGCTAACATCATTCTAACTCAAGTTTTTTCAGTAAAGAAAACAAAATCTAATTTTGCATGAAAACCAAACCTGATCATTGTTGATCTGCATTTATGCGCTTCACAAAATTTTTTAGAGATTTGAGAGATAGACAATATCTTGACTTTTATTATTTAGATCTACAATGACTTTAGCGTGGGGTTGAAGCTTAACATTTATTATGCCACGGAAATAATTAACTCTTCTGATGACAGGATAAAGATGTGTATTTGCTAGATGACCCATTGGCTGCTGTTGACGCTCACGTAGCACATCATCTTTTTGACAAGTGCATAATGGGATTGCTGGGTAGCAAAACTCGTATCCTGTGCACTCATCATGTACAGTATCTCCAGAAAGCTGACTTGATCGTACTCATGGACGGTGGGAAGATCTTGTCTGTTGGTGAGTGTAATGGAATGCCAATAACACTGACTCACAAAAAAAAAAATGTTTATGTATGTTGTAATTGTTACAGGTCAACTGTATATATTGATCAGTAAATTATGCCTTAGATGTATTACAGCTCTCTTAATGTTAAATTCATTGGGTGTGCTAAGCCGCAAGTACATGTAGAAGTTTGGACAGCGTGATTATGTGCAGGAAATTGCTTATCATAAAGTGAATTCCAATGTTTAGGATGTATGTCTTTCACACTTAATTCTAGAAGACTTAAATGTATGTGATTAAAAGAAGTTATTTTGTGTGTCTTTATAATCAATATAGGCCCTCCTGATGAAATTCTGGAATCTGATGTTGTCAAAGATATTGTGTACACAACCCAAGACTCCACCGTGGAAGAGGAAAGTAAAGCAGCCAATGAAAACACAGCAGAGGACTCACTTGTGAAGGAGGAAGAAAAAGACACTGGTGTTGTCAAGTTGACTGTGTACACCTCCTATTGGAAAGCTGTTGGCAGTTGTTTGGCATCATCTATTTTCCTTGCTCTTTTTCTCATGCAAGGTACCATTTCTTATGTTTTTGTTCTCTTTTTAATGATGACCTAGCTTTAGATGACCCAACATTTTAATTAGTAGATCCTCCATGATTGGTCAGCATTTGGCAATGAGTAGAAAACAATTTGAAGTATGTGCCAGCTATGTCTTAGGTGTTGTTATTTGACGAGGAAACTCCGTCTAAGTGCTTCAAAAGTACGCTCCACTAAAAGTACGGCTATAAATATTTCTTCTAATCCTTACTATCGTCAATCTAGAATATTCATCATGCATTTGCTTTTCTCCTATTTCCCAGCATCTAGGAATGTGAATGATTGGTGGTTGTCGTATTGGGTCAGTCATTCCAAGGAGAACAGTACTCCAGCCTATAATATAAGTACCCTTCAGTATTCTACAGATCCTTCCCATGGGTTACTGACATTTCACCCACTTTTACATTCATACAGGTAGATAATGTTGCTTGTTCATTCACAATTACATATTGTACTATGTCTTCCTTTGATAAAACATTTTCCAGAGCGAACTTGATCTGCTGATGGCCTATACATATGTATAGGAGAATGTCTGAGTAACACTCCATTCCTTAAAAATAATGGAGCCGAGGCCCCGAAGGAGCTGAGAAATGGAGTGTAACGAGGATATTCCCCTACTTAAAACACACCCTTCTAAGTTTGGGGTGTGTTGCATGAACCGGTATTGTGCATAAACACAGGAATCTGTAATAAAGCCAAAACCCCTTCAAGCACCTCTCACAACTCTTCATTCCTTAAAAGTAATGGAGCGCTTGAACAATAGATTGACGTCACAGGTGTGTTTTAAATAACATTAAGCTAAAGGTTATATGTTGTTGGCCTGAGCAAAGCAGCATCAGACATCTGATTTGTTTGGGGGACATGCTTGGTTTGTTTCGCAATCATTGTTGTTTGCCAGTAATGTTGAGGGCAGTTTCATTGAACTATTAAGTTAACCTCATGCAAATAAGTAATATATATAAATATAAAATACTAAAACTTTTGGCAATTGAGCTGGCACACTGCAAATGAGTACTTTTACACATTCAACCTTTCAAAAAATGGAGAACATGCATACAAGACTTTTACGCATTTATATTTTTTTAGCACGGGCGTATCTGATGCACCTACTAGTGATGGAAGCTCACAAGTCAAGTTTTACCTGACGGTGTATGGATCTTTGGCGGGTGCTAACTCTCTATTCACGCTATTCAGAGCATTTCTGTTTGCCTACGGGGGAATCAAAGCAGCTAAAGTACTCCATAAACATGTTCTCATATCTATACTCAAGGTTTGTTTGTCAGATAGATCTGGGATATAGTATGGATGGAATGGAAACATTATTGTTCTTTCATCTCGTTCTTGCCAAATGCCCACTTGGTGTCGCGAGCCATGCAATACTGTCAGATCTCCACCAGTGTAAACAAGCCACTGCTGTTTGGTTTTAATAAAACTCACAAAATACGAACTCTTTTGTAAAAGTTGACTGCTGATCTTATTGTCCATAAATCTAGACTCATTTTGATTTTAAACACAGATTTGTTGGTGTTGCATGAAATCTTAATTTTATTTTCAACAGATTAAAAATGGCTCTGTGACAAAAAAAAAAGGCTGACAAACTACATGCTGTTGTTGTTGTAATTGAACGAGTTGATAGCTCAGTAGCGAGAATAACATTTCATACTGTCTGGGTGGAAAACAACAGTGCTTCTAATCCCTCCATAATATATCACCATACCATAAAATGGATAGACCTAGATGATTTGCTAATGCATTGATTGATTGGTGTTTAACGCTGTGCTCAAGCATCAAGAGTATTTCACTTCAACTGATAGCTCTGTTCAAAGATAAGGTACCTCCAATGCTTTGTATGACATCATGAATGTTAACTGGAAATGAATATTTGACTCTTGTTTTGTAGTTAAAAATGTAATGTAAAAATATTAAAGTGTAAACGTATATGCTTGGTATTTAGCTTATATTAGACTTAATGAACTTAGGGTGCCCTATCAATGAAGAACAACATACAAAATAAGGATCATTCAGACTAAGTATTTGAAGATTACTGTTAAAGGAGAAGAAGAAGTTTAGAACATTAACATGAGACCCGTAGCCAAAGTCTTCATTAGGTTTACTTGAATACCTGTGTATTTGTTTATTCCCAGGCTCCTATAGGATTCTTTGACCGTACACCTATTGGTAGGATCGTGAACAGGTTCTCCTCTGATGTGTATTCTATAGATGATGCTCTCCCTTTTATCATGAACATTTTACTGGCCCAGCTGTTTGGTATTGTGGGCAGTATAGTCATAACATGTTATGGTCTTCCCTGGTTCTCACTCCTGCTCATTCCTCTGACTGTCATCTACTACTTTGTTCAAGTAAGTCGCCAAAAAATTTATTTTTATACACAAATGTGAGAATTAAAATTTGACAAAATTGTTACAAAATGTAAAATATATGTAAACTATCTGTTTATTTTACTGATATAGTTTTGATAACAGTTGTAAATTTAAGCTCTAGTAGAGTAAGGTTCATTTTACATGTATATAATGGTTTTGTTATTCTGATTCTGATTAAGATAGCAGTCCCTATTGATATTTAAACATTTATAATGATTTTAAAAACTAAATCACCAATAATTCCTTGCCGTCATATTTTGACATGTTCAAACAATTTATCACCGGATTCATATGTTACAAAGAGACATCATTAGACTTTTTATGATATGTTTGTTGAGTGCCATCTGTCTCACACTGTCTGGGATATTCCAGAGAAGTGAAGTCACCTGCCTATAACATGCACAGCATTCACTGATCGGGCCCGCGCCTTGGTTCAGTGGTTAGCGCGTCTGACTACATATCCTCCTTTGATGTACTGCACGGGTTCAAGTCCCCCAGTGGGCCTGAGGTATATGAGGGAGTCACACTAGGTGACTTGGGCAATCGCGGGGGCGGTTTTTACGAGGTTTCCACCCGGTTTTCCGTCATATTGAGTAGAGTAGATTAAGAAGTGTAGAATCCGTCATCATATAAATGAAATACCTCTAAGAACGACGTTAAACACCAATCAAACAAACAAACAAAACATATGAATGATCAACAACCTGACTGGGTCAAGTTATACAAATGACTTTATATGTACTTCATATTTGAAAGTTTAAATGTACCGATCAATGTTTTTCTCTTTGCAGCAATATTATCGCCACACCTCGCGTGAAATCAAAAGAATCTCCAGTGTTACTTTATCCCCAATCTATGCCCATTTCTCAGAAACTATTGGAGGCTTGTCAATAATCAGGGCATTCAGACATACAGATAGGTAAGACTTTACGTGTAACGTGGAGAATTAAAACAATGCTGTTATCACCTCGAGCATCAGGCCATTCCAAACCACAGGAAGCCAAGTTTAAGTTTCAAATTTCATGCATTTTCAGTTATAAAAAAAGCTTTGTCAGTCCGTTCTTTAAGTGAAAAGACCCTGAATATGTGTGTTATCAGAAAATAAATGTGTTTAATTATTTGAAAAATTTAGCAATATCTACCACAAAAAGATTGACTACAGCATTACTGTATTTTTGCTTTACATAGAGAAATTTCCTATGGTGGATTTGTTTTAATACATGTACAGTGTATATGGCTGTCATAATTGGGTTTGTCACATAATATATGGTTGTGACTTAGTTTAACGTCTTTTTATTTTTGCTTGCATTAAATATAATATTAAACACAGATCAGTTTCAATTAATAAAGAATAAGGAAGAGAAACTGTGAAATGTGAAGTTATGCATATATGCTGGTGTTGAAAATATATTTCAGATGATGGCATTTAATAATTAAACCTATGTTATCTGCACCAACACGACTTCCTTGTTCAGAGTTTATCTTATTCAATATAATATATAGCTCTGTACTGTACTTAATTTAGCAATGAAAACAACTCTCCTGATGTCTGCATGTTTAATAGTGTCGCATATTGTTTCTTTTAACAGGTTTGCTAAAGAGAATGAACACCGCCTAGATATGAACCAACGCGCACAGTATGCTGCCTGTGCTGCATCCTCATGGCTTGGCTTCCGTTTACAGCTCCTCGGTGTTGCTATGGTTACGGGTGTGGCATTTATTGCTGTTTTAGAGCATCATTTTAGAACAGTTAACCCTGGTATGTTTAATGTTTAAAACAAATACATTAAAGTTTAACTGTTTTTCATAGATCTCTTTTGGTTAATTGTCCACACCGAGTTTGGGAAAAATTATTGATTATTCATATTGTGTGAAATGGTTACTGAACTCTAACAATCTCAACAATATAAAAAGCAATTGAGTACCTGTTTGTAGAGTAGAAAGATTTAACTTTGGTGATTGTTTCACTTAAGATGAACAAGTATTGCCTTATGTTAACATTAAAATTCACAAGTTTGTTTGACTAGGTTGGGACCGTTGTTTTATTTATTTATTTCTTTCTCTTTCAGGCCTGGTTGGTTTAGCTATAACCTATGCTCTGTCCATCACAAGCCTGTTGAGTGGAGTTGTAACATCATTCACAGAGACTGAGAAACAGATGATAAGCGTAGAGAGAGTCCAGCAGTATATTGATGATGTTCCGTCCGAGAGATTAGAGGGTGTGCTTGTGGTAAGCATAATGTTGAGAATCTGTGTCAAGATTCCCTAAGTGTGCTGTCTTATCACATTTTGTCCATCTTGTCATCAGCGTTTGTATTTAGAAAATATGTTAAAATCTTGTGTTTCCTGTTATACATGCATTGTAAAAACTCAGTATTCAACAACAACTTGGTCTTTCTGTAACTTGTTTTGACTGTGTTGTCATAAATGTTTAGTTTAAGTATAGATAATATAGACAATCTGAAATACCAAGTAAACAGAAAGACTACAGAGTGTACTTGTTGTGAGGGCTCAGCCAAGATTTATGTCGGTATTTTCATAAAAATTTCGTAAATTGGAGGATACTTCTTTTCTAAATAGTTTGATTTTAAACTCTATGTGTATATATGTTATTCTATTGACATCTTCACTGTGATGGAAGTTTTCATTGAGTAGACTTTTGTAAAGCATAACAAAAATTGAAATAAATTTGACAAAACTAAACATTTGAAACAAGTAATTATTTATAATGTGCTACTTTTTTAAAATTCAGGCTCCTCCATATTGGCCAATTCAGGGTGCCATCACTTTTATGAGGGTACATCTGAGGTATAGAGAAGGGCTCCCTGATGCCCTTGATGGGGTGTCCTTTGAGACAAGACCAGCTGAGAAAATTGGCATTGTGGGAAGGACAGGTTCGGGAAAGTCCAGCCTCTTTCTGTCTCTTTTCCGTTTGGTTGAAATTCAGGGTGGAGAAATCCAAATCGATGGAATCAACATACATCATTTAGATCTGGTTGATCTGAGGTGGGTTTACAGCATCTCCTGATTTGTAGGAAAATAAACTTGCTGTGAAATATTTGTCAGGTCCCACTGTCCTAAGAGTTATCTGTAATGCTGTGAAGAGTCTAGTGGGCTTCTGAACAGTTAATTCAATATGCTTTCTTCTGTAACCTAAATCTACAACAAAATCGACCCCTCAACCACTTAACAAACTACATGTTATGCAAAGTCAGACTTGAAACTACTGTAAAATATAAGTTCCATGTCCAGTTTCCAAACTCACAATAAATTACTTACAAGTTGTGCCGTTAAGGTAAAATTTGTTGAGGATTTTGGGTATTTGTAAAAATTACCCTGTGAAAAAGAACAGGTTTCTACATTCAGGTTTCATTCACATTAAGAATGTTTTATGTTTACATGTTATTACAGATCTCGGTTAGCCATTATTCCGCAAGACCCTTTCCTATTCAGTGGTACAGTACAGGAGAATCTGGATCCTAAGGGAGACTACTCAGACCATGAACTGTGGAGTGTTTTGTCAAAGTGTCACCTGAAGAGGGTTGTGGAGAGTTTAGGTGGCCTGGGGGCTGATGTGGCTGAGAGGGGAAGACATTTCTCAGTCGGCCAGAAACAGCTGATGTGTCTAGCTAGAGCACTTCTAAAAAGGGCAAAGGTTAGTAACGCAAGATAAACAAACTTTTGCTATTTTTGAGATGACAATCAGCTATCATTGTAATATTTTCATTCAATCGTGTTCAAGGCAGCTATATTAGAGCAGAAAATTCTCATCTAAATTTTGTATTATACATGTACACAACTATGTTTTAAAAGTTTCGCTCGAATTGTCTGCTAAATAAATAACAATGGTTCGAAATGTCCAATTATAAATACCACAGGTCTGCAATTTGATATCAACATTTTACAGAGAAGTACGCCTTCTACTGTGTTCTATACATTTATAATTAAAATAGCATTATGTTTTGTCTAATAAATTTTTATTTAAATTGAACAGGTATTGTGTATTGATGAAGCAACAGCCAGTGTGGATTTGGAAACCGATGGTTACATACAGGAGACAATACAGGAAGAATTCTGTGAAAATACTGTTATAACAATTGCTCACAGAATTAATACCATCATGAACTCTGATAGGGTTATGGTTATGGGCAATGGCAAAGTTCTAGAGTTTGCTGCCCCTGCCAGGCTTTTAGAGGACCCCAAATCTGCTTTCTACAAGCTTAGTCATGGAGCTTTCTAGATATGTTGTACATGTACATTCTAACATAAAAATAAATTGTCTTTAATAAAATCATGGAAAGAGGGAAACAAATCGTCTTACACGTTTTTTTTACAAACCATTTATCATTTTGTTCAATCATGAGCTGTGACAAGAGGGGGCATCGAGTAAAGTTTTTAGGACTGTTAAACCAGCAGCTGAAATAACCACAGTATTTTGTCCATATCATGACATCAGAGAGTTAAACCATTCTTCAGTATTGTATAACTGCAAATATAGCTATAATTGTTTTGTTTCTTTGTGGAAAAGAGGTGGGGTGATGTTCGGATGCTTGTATCTCTAAGACTATGAATAATTTTCTGCAGTACTGGAGTATTGATTGCACATGTTACTTTAACACTTGAAGTCAAACTATTCTCCACAGTATTTAGTATTGGTTAATACATGTATGTAAAATCTACAAATTTGCTCACTAAATTATCCATGTTTGTATTTACAATATACTTAAAAAAGCAGCTTGTTGTACCAATCAATTTATTTGGGTTTAGCATTTCTCTTCATACATGTGTTTCTGTGATATAATAAATAAACTGCCATTGGATTTCTGTTAGAAGAAAGTAGGGGAAAAAACTGTTTATTCCAAATAGTATATCCCATAGTGTATTTATTTTAGCAAAAGAGAATCACAAATTTAGAACATCAAAATATGAAAATATGTTTGCCAAAGGTTATTTGTATAAAAATTCTTAATTTCTGATAGTTAATACACCTTTTAGTGTGATATTAATAAGTAGGTAAATAGATAATACAACTTTTTGACAATTAAGAGAATTTTACCTGCTGGTCATTAGTGCTGTTTGTGTAGGGTGTACAACAACAATAAATTGAGGATAAAGGTCCAAGGGTGCAATAAATATTAGCTTATGCCACTTGTCTGTATTTGAATATTTACTTAACAACTTAATGTCCAAAATGTCTAATTACAATTTTTTAACAATTTTGTGGACAAAAAGATGTTTATAATCTCATGATCGCTGGATAACCCTGAAAGAGATATTTTTAAGACTGTAAAAAGCAAAACAAAAAAATATAAAAAAGATAAAAAGAATTTGATTGTGTCTCATCTTGTAAAGTATTCTAATTGAAGATGTATACCACAGTGAGGTGATGATCAGACAACTGACATGGTGTTAAAACCGTCTTATCGGCCAGAATTGTGTGTGTCTCAAGGGTTGACCCGGTACCAAAATGAAGGCTGAGGTCTTTGTCACGCAACTATAATCCCTAGCTATGTCATTTTTAAACTATAATTGCAAACTAATTACAAACCTCAGCATACAGCTTTAAAGGACATTCAGAAAATAGAAATACTAACAGCTGATTGATAAAATTACAATTGTGTTTATAAGGTTATTGGCATAACCTCTTAAAAATGTATTTAAGTTTCTTAGCTCTTGACAATGGCTAATTATACAAAAGATGACAACCCATTAAGTGTATTTTTATGTTGTTTAGTTTTTTTTATTGTTTTAGTTAAATTTGGAACAATTTATGTTGTTTTATCAACTCTTTATTAAGTTTATAAAAATTCTACCAAATGACTAATAACTTTTTTTCTGAGTTTGTTTGTGTCAGAATATAGTAATTTATTATAGTTTCAATATTATTACTTTAATTAAAGTATATCTGGTTTTAAGTTCACTAAGTTTATATCCCTGTTACCTTATACATTTTATGACTGATAATGTGTTATATAATTTGTAGATTATTTGTTATCTTACTTTATGATTGGAGAGAAAGAAAAATGTGCTTCCATTCGCGAGTTGAGCTTATGTCACACCAAGCCTATACTGGGCCCGACACGATGCGACTGGACGAATAGTTTGCTACAGTCGACCTGACACAAAATACATTTTTATTGTTTTTCTCTTTGTTAATTCATTCTCGCTTTGTAAATTTTTTGTTTACCTTGTTTTGTATTTATTTAAAATAATCTCCTTATTGCAGCTAACTAGTTTAACAGGTTTTATTATTGGCTTAATTTTACAATTTAGGTTTTTCTGTTGATTTACGCACGACTCGGATGGTTTAATTTGTGTTTTGGAATGCCTTTCCTTTCACTTACTATTTACTGATCTAGATTTTACAAATGCTTTTTGTATTTATTTTATTATTTATTATTATTTAACTTAAGTATTGAACCTATTGTCATTTAGTATTGAAATTTTAATTTGAGGCTGGTTGGCCAGAGCTACCTATGTAGGTGTGCGGTCTAATCTAAAGGTGCATTTACATGGTGTGATTTGTACCAACAACTTCAGGTGGTTTCCCCTTGTTCACAGTGCTTTGATCGGACTGTTTGCATAAAAATATCTCAATCAAAACCTTCCTAATACATGTATATGTATATCAAATTCCCTGGAGCCTTTACTACATATTGTATCATAAGAATGCATCTATGGGGGTTTGCATGAAGCAATTTTTTGTGGCATGTTTTGCTTACCGTGCTTATCTTGTTTCTTCCTTGATTTGTGCTATTGAGGTTGAGGGTAGTTTGTTTCTCTGGTGGGAGACTGTCATTTGAGTAACAACGACTTAAAACAACAATCCAAGTTACCATCCAAGTTATCAAAATCTTCCAATTCCTTCCAAATGTCTATTATTGTTTGTATCTTTTGTTTATCATGGTGTGTTTTTTCTGATATTTATTCAAATACTTTCAGTTGATATTTAGTTCATATTCAAGTGTCATTATTTGTTTTTATTTACCTCTAATTATGATTTTTAAACATTTAACATGAAAGGTGTTAAACTATTAATATATATCTTGTTTGAGTGGCATTTAGAAGCTGGGTACATTACAAAAACATGACGACTGAGATGGATTTTCAACTTCT
>JAVFBZ010147684.1:0-10331 GCA_032466195.1 Katharina tunicata | reverse complement strand
ACGGTGGTTTCCACGACCAATATGAGTGCAAAAGTTACGTTGGTTTCAACGACCAATATGAGTGCAAAAGTTACGTTCGTTTTCACGACCAATATGAGTGAAAAATGTTATGTTTGTTTTAACGACCAATATGAGTGACAAAGTTACGGTGGTTTCCACGACCATTATGAGTGACACAGTTACGGTGGTTTCCACGACCAATATTAGTGAAAAATGTTACGTTGGTTTCCACGACCAATATGAGTGAAAAATGTTATGTTTGTTTTAACGACCAATATGAGTGAAAAAGTTACGTTGGTTTTAACGACCAATATGAGTGAAAAGGTTACGTTGGTTTTCACGACCAATATGAGTGAAAAAGTTACGTTGGTTTTCATGACCAATATGAGTGAAAAATGTTATGACTGTTTTAACGACCAATATGAGTGAAAAAGGTTTTCAGTGACTTGCTGGAGTCTGCCAGGTGTCTCCCTGGCCTTATACCTCCTTCTCGAAAGTACTGTCACCATGCACAGTTACTGACACTAGTAAATAACATTTATTTCGGCAAAAAGCCAATCAAACCGAACACTGGCATTACTGGTCATACCGCTTCTGTGGAATATATACCTGGATTGATTAATTCTTTAATTTGCTCGAAGGAACAGGCGAAGACGCCTCTGCATTTGAAGTCAAACGCTGCACACTGCGTCATTGTAAAGCCGAGGGCATGCTTAAATTCTGCCTTTGTCGGGCTTCAAGGTATATATGTTCCCGAACCAAATTTATTCATATAGAACTCCTAGGAATCCCAGATACAGACGTGATTTAACGCCGAACAAGAAATACATTCAGAGTAACTCAAAATTTCAAGTTGCGCAAAATCGAAATGTTGAGATAGCCTCTCGGAAATACGAATTCTGTAGATATTTGTTTGCTTGACCCTAATGCTCTTTCGCACCTTTGCAACTTAAAATTTCGATTTCAGGTTTTTACTTGCACAACTAATGCAGAACGAGTCCCATTGAACTTTCATCGACAGGCTCCAATGTCATCTTTCTTGCCGGGATTAAAGTAAACAAAGATTAACTATTGTTTGTAAATACGAACAATTTTGCGCAAAATCTATTAAAAGCCCAACACAATGTCGATGTCGAGACACAAGGCATCAAAATCAAAGAAGTAATACCGGCCGTGTTTGCTCGTTTTGTGATCCCCGTATAACCACAATATTAACAAAAAGTTAAATATGTTTTTATGCTTTTCTTTATTCGTTGTTATATTTTTTACCCAATTCTATTACATAAATATATTCTTTTCACATTTCAAATAGCTATTCTTCGCGTAACATTGATCAGCTACAAGACACAGTATCACAGATAAACTACTTATTGATTAACAACTTCTGAGTTTATTGACACGGCGTTTCAGTATTGGTACTCACACCGAAGCGTCGTCTTAAAAAAATCAGAAGTTTTCAATCTATATTAGTAGTTTACCTCTGCTAGAGACACAGCATACAAAGTCACATGATTTTCGCTGGAACCTCTATAAGCTTCCTATGCAACATACCCAATTTGTATATAACTATTTAAAGGCATGAATAAAAGCAGCTTTAACATACATTCAAGAGCGGTCAGATGTGCTTTTTTATCTGTCTGGTGTAATATTTATTACTGACATAATGATTATTACTCCACCAAGAGTGTTTGGAATCTGTACAATCCAAGGCCACCTTTTCCTTAAACATCCTTACGGCAATATAAAAAATCAATGGCGGTGATTTTCGTCACAGGATCAACGAATAAAATAGACGAATGTTCGTAACCTTTGTTCTGGAGGCGGGAATGTTCGTAACCTTTGTTCTGGAGGCGGGAATGTTCGTAACCTTTGTTCTGGAGACGTGAATGTTCGTAATCTTTGTTCTCGAGGCGGCGCACAAAATGAACATCAAAAGGGTGGTATAACTTTTTGAGAGCAGCTGAGATGAATATTGTCTGTCCTTGATAATTTTGAATTTTAGATGCACTTTAAGTTATGTCGCGCCAGACTGATGCTTGATGGAATTCACCCTCGAAGTCCCGATATCCGTCAGCTCCTAGAGCACCAGGGCACCTTAAACACCCGCCAACCACCCGCGAGGGTCATTTAAAATTACAGGCAATTATCGTAACATGAATGGCGGCCTGTTGTAATACACGAGCAATGCAAAGGAACTTGGAACTACCATGAGTAGTAATTTAAATGGTATTGGTTTTAAGCTTCTGGGGATTTCTACCTCACATGTTTTTGGTTTTTTAAAGCACAATCTAAGCAGTGATTAAACATATGATTCTGTTGATTGCCATAGGAACAAATGTGAGTTTAGAACTCCTCACAACAAAACGTTACCTTCACATTTAACATCATCGTAAGAATAGGTAGTTCCCGGACGATGAGATTTTGGATGAGTCAGATTTTTGGCTGCTAAATGTATATTGAATCAATTGGATCACTGAAGTGTTTGTATACCTCAACATAATGTACTAACAATGATGGCGCTACATCTGGTGTTGTTAGCACGTTGGAATCACAGCCGTGGAGTTTTATTGCCTTTAATGGCGATACATTATGGTCACAACGCTCTACCACATATTGCTTTTCGTTGTTGTGTCGACTAAGAACAACCTAGGAATAACTATCACAGAGATTATGACTGATGTAAGGCTTGATCTACTTCACTGTGTTTGATCTTATGACTTATGTAAGGCTCTATCTACGTCGCTGGGTGCCTGGAGTTGTCTGCTCTTTGGTTTGGTGGCGCTGCTTCCTCTTGATTCCGGTTGAAGATAGGAAGATGATTTCATTGGACGATCACTGATCTCTCGCAGGATTTGAGGTTTCTGGCCGAGAAGACTTAAAATGGCGTCAACCGTTGCAAATAAATCGTTCTCAAAAACGTTCATCCGACTGAAACATAAACCAGCGATATTAAAGCTTGAGCACACATGGATTTTTGTCAGGGAAACACATTTCAAAGCGTAACCTGTTGATGTTGGCCTTCAAACAGTTTAAACAATCGAGTGTTTATATATTTATTTGTCTGATCATATAGTCCCCGAATTTAACATAAACCAGCGATATTAAAGCTTGAGCACACATGGATTTTTGTCAGGGAAACACATTCCAAAGCGTAACCTGTTGATGTTGGCCTTCAAACAGTTTAAACAATCGTGCAAGGAAAATCCAAAAGGTTATCAGAGTATTTTTATGACTAAGCAAAAAAAAAATAAAAAAATCCTCAATATCAAACAAAGTTTGTTTGTGAAATAACCAGAATTCCGAAAGATACAAGAAAATAGTCCAATTCACGAAAAGGTTGCAACAATTCATTTATATAGCAGACATCAATTTCATGCTTTTCTTCATTTTTAACAACGTTTTTAGTTCCCATTTGATTTCAGGTCTCATATTGTTTCGAGTGTTTATATATTTATTTGTCTGATCATATAGTCCCCGAATTTAAAAAAAAATAAAATTATCTTGCTACATATTTGTCCTAACTTTTTATTTCCACTCCTCAGAGTGTTTTCAAAACACCAAAGGGGTTTCTAATTTAAGAAAAAATAACATAATGCTGTGAAAAGTCAGACATAAACAAATAGTCAGCTTACTTTGAGAGAGCTTCAAGTCTTCCATCTAAGTCGGATATAAACCCAGATCTGGACCGTTCGACTGTTGGCTTTTGCGGTAACTGAAGGTCTACAGATGATATTTTCCACGCATGCCCTGTACTCGATGAACTCTTTGGTGTGTAGGAAGTTCCGCTGGAAACGGAAGCTATGGGTGACAGGCTTGGCATAGACGGATGCTCTCCACCTACCAATGCACTTCCTGATTTTGATAACAGGGGACGCAACTCTCGCGAGGTGCTCATTTTACCATGGGCTGCAAATATGACATGGAAAGCATTTTAAAACAGTTTGAAGACATAACACATTATCCAAAAAAAATACAATCCATCCTCAATGCCAGCTTTGATAAGAAAAACTTGGATACCTTCGTTCATAACCGATCAGCCAAACAAGGTGACAATTGTATGATCAACCTTTATGTGATTGTAAAGTAACCGATGATATGCAGAAAACCGATTTGCAGAAAACCGAATAGCACAAGACCCTCGGGTGACCGTTCGTTATCAGTTATGAAACGATGTAAAACAGAAATTTCAGACGTCCAAATTGTAGTCAACGCTGCGGTATGGAGGAGATATGGATGGGATTAACCATCCGACTTATCAAAATAAATACTGTTAAGTAAACCGCCATATTGAATGTCCACGAGGGAATCACGATGAATGTCAAAAATTGGAAAAGCTCTGGAATTGTTGACGCTCATATTACATTATTGTAAGGTATGATATCCCGTCGCGTTTTGAACTTGGAGCAGAAATGATTTCAATGAGGCTCAGTGATCAGTCTGGCTAAGTCTAACAGGGACCATCTGCAGGTTTTGTACCGGGAATGAACTTTGACCATGCAGATGTATCGCTATTCTGGCCACAATGATTCGGAAGCTAACATGTACCTTTGCGAGATTTTTTCCCGGAGTGTCTTGGCGCCTGTTGGCCTTCCTCCAAAATGACTTCGGTGGCACGGGCGGCGGAGAGTTCCAGTATTCCATCTTCCTCATCTTCACTTCCACTCAAGTCCACAATATCCCGACTGAGGCGGCGTCCACCCATAATACTTGGAGCTAAGCTGTGTCTCTGGCGGGAAAAACTATCTGGTAACAGCAAAAATGTATAATAGGTCAGCAAAAAACAGTGGCGAGAAAGCGTTGAGCACAGATTGAATGCTACCCAAATTCTACATTGGTATGCATGATTTAACATCCGTTGAAATTAAACAAGTAGAAAAATATAGCTCATTCACAGATCAATCTACGTATCCATTTGTTTGTTTATTGTTTTGCTTTTGTTATGAATGCCAGTGTCATACGTGGGGATACTAGAAAATGTTATAATATAGATGTTTTGTTTAAATATTTGAATGTATTTACTGATCAATGATCGTTAATTTACACGGTTTTGGTAACGCCTACTTTTTTTACCACTGACCAATCAGCATGGAGGTGCCTTGAGAGCCTAAAGTCAGAGTTGAGAATCGAGTAGTAATTTTTTTATTAAGGAAATACAAGGACTGACCACGGTCGCAAACCGAACATCTGCGACTTAATATTTAAAGAAATAAGTTTTATAGTACTTAAAAAGTAACGGAAGGAAATTACATTTAAGTAAATTATATAGTAGTCAGAAACCGTTTGAATTATCTGAATAATATGAGTATTATTTATTAGTATTATTTGATTATTTACCTATAGTAAATCTGAAAATTTCCAATTATCTATGGAGAATATTTCTTTGTGCTGATTGATTTAAATAGATCCCCGGCATCTGAATAATTACGGGTATGGTATTAAATATGCATAATAGCTGATAGAACTCGCCATCTGGGTAATAGAAGTAAATGATCCACGACACGTCGAGATAAATATTATCTTAGCTACTATATCATGACAAAAAGAAAACTGCCTTGTTACCGTCTAGGAGAGTTCCTCTTGTTTTGCACTGTAGCTTGGGACGTTTCTGGCGGATGAAGCGCAGCGTTTCCTCGTCTACTTTATGCCTGGATTTTCGTTGAAATAGGGTCCCCTGATTTAAAAAGAAAACAAGATTTCTGCCGAAAATGTGGCGATATGGACGTTGCCGTACAACATTAGATCGTGCTGATTTAAAACCCCAAAAGCTGTGAACTATTTTCTCTGTTTGTAGGCCCCTGTATACATGTTTGATATACATGTTTGACGTCTTCCAGGAAACAGAACTGCTTTACAAATAATCAGATTTGGACACAAGTAAACCACGGCCTTTTTAGCACCAGATGTGGTGTATTCAACAGCATCCAACGCTGGGCAAGAGGTGAGTTTTATCTCGATTCCAAAGACAAGCCGATCGATCACCCAAGCGTGGGACGTCTTCTCAAAAGTTGACAACAAGCGATTTAACAAAAAACATGACTTAGATAGATTTCCAACTTCTGAGTATATTGGTCATGTTTTTGTTATGTACCCAGCTTCAAAATGCCGCTTAAACAAGATGTGAATTGTATTTGAACTCAGTTGACTTGTTTATTTGTAGATTATACGGTTGTCTATTTATTTTAGGCTTATGTAAACGTTCAAACCCTTAAAGGTAATTTACATATAAAGCTCATGGGACCAGTTATTTAAAATTGGTTAAGACAGAATTGGTAATATAACAGTACTAAAAGCAGAATTAGATTTAAATAAAACAAAGTGATTTGTTTCCAAATAAGACTTACATGAAGTAACTTGCTTACATGTTTTAGGTGAAATGTAACGTTGAAGGTGGCGTGGAAACGATCGGCAAATTCCGGATATGTCTGCATGACTTCGTTTAGGTCACGGAGTTCTATTTTGTTAATATCACAATAGGAAAGGGCTCGAACACAGTATAAAGATTTGCCCACTCCGTTTCCATTCCGGATATCCTCTCCAAAAATATCATCTCTGCCTGTAAACACATAGCGAAAGTTCGATTCAGAGATCTGTATCGTTATTAGTCTACTACGTAATTCATATATAACGACCCAGAACAGTACTGAACAAAAATGTGTAATTTTTAGTTTTGGCACTTGTCCGTTTTAACTAGTCCAATTAAGTGATTTATAATTCTGCTTGGTAAAATGAACTTTCAGAGATATTTTTTGTTTCAAAAATGTGCACCTCGCGCATGAGTAACATGTAAAAGCTTATTTTATTTGTCAACGAGGGTAGCAAGATGGCGGCCAAATTCGAAAATGCCCGTCAATCTCTCCACTTTCGTTTTGAAATTACTGCCGCATAGAGAGCTTTTCACACTCAGAAGTTACTTCAAATACAATATTTTGATAAAAACTACACAAAGAATTGGAGAAAATGTATACTAAGTATCGAATAAGACGATAAGTTTCAAATTTGTGCTCCGCATTACCCTGTAGGATGCGGGAATTACAATGTTTTAGCATGGCACAGTTCTGTAGCTAATCAAAAATCTGAAGGTGTGGATTAAAACCTTGCTTAAGCTGAAGCAGTTTAATTTTGTTGTTTTTTTTTTACATTTTATTTTACAAGACTAAATAGAGCATTGTCCTGGTTTACTTTGGATTTTGGAACACGCACTGTTATCAGATAAGGTTTGTTTAACAAAAACATATACGGACTCTTTGCCGATACAGACACCATTTGAATGCTCTCCATAACAATGCAGTACAGTCATCCTGAATCAGATAGACGATGCTGTTCCAGCTCAATGGGGTACCGGCAGAACTGGTCCGCTAGATGCCCCTGTAGTAAAGTAGGACCTTTTAGCCGCTTCCAGCTGCTTTGACAGTACCGGGGTACTGTTATACGTGTACGTACAAAGTAAGCATTTGAACGTATTGACAGCAGGGCTCGGCATGAATGCATGGGTGTCCCACTTCACTCATTCGCCATCTAGCGGACAGCCGGTACCCCATTAACAGTCATACATTACAGTCAACGTCAGTCATACAAGACTGACACACGATGCCAAGATACACAAGAAACATGGCCAAAGGAGCGAACTAATGCAATATAGCCCAGGACAGCAAATCGAATCCTATACTGGTGCTCTTTAGGTCCGAGGGCACCCTGGAACAGGAAGCTGTCCACCCATGACGTAAGACAGATATTCAGCATTATCCCGTTTTTTCGGATGACATTTTTGTATAATTATCCACCATGTGTTTCTCTATCATCTTCCGCTCAGTGATCATGTTGTGTAATTTACATGTCTCCATTTAACTTCCGCATATCCATCTCGAGCGCCCTATTTAATTGCACCATGTCAAAATTGATGGCAAACAACCCAAGTCTCTGACAGCTACTTTTCATAATTTGTCAAAACAGCTGAATTATTGACGTCAGTGCGCCGGCTATCTCCTGTAGGCCTACAGGCCTAGCACAATCGTTACACCATCGGGGCAAGATTTTCTGGACATGTAGTATAGGGTAATATGTTTAAAAAAAGTTCCATGTTGCACTGCTTCTAGGTAAATTCCAGGCCGTTTGTATAAGACGGTCCATTGATTCACCTCAGTGATTGACCTTGTGTGAAGTAGTAGTTTTTTGACCGTAATCATACAGCTTATTGGTACACATATCACAATAATACATACATAATACAATCATGGCGGAGAGTAGTCTATGCTCTCAGTTTAGTAACACTTTCCAAATACTTGCCAAGTTTAAGCAGTTCAGTAACATTTTGTGATGATACAAGTTGTATTAATTTGAATACTGCAGGTTTCGTACGGTAGTTCTTCTTAATATACAGAACCATTTAGTGGTTAAAGGCGGGACAAATCAGAATGAAATGGAATTCATCCTTGATCACACCTAAGTTACAATTTGAACATAGTCTGTTGGCGCGATCAACCTTGTTATATCTACCTACTTGTAGGGCTAATCTGTGGGCAAAGATTCGATACATAGTTAAAATCCTATGATATTTACGTAATCTAGATTTTTGCAGGTGAAACTGTAACGAAACAGAATCAACTAGATACTTATAAATAACATATTTTGACATAGATTCCATTTGTGATCGAATATTTTGGATAAACTAGTCTGTTAACGCCCTCTTGTACTATCGCAAAAACATATGGGACATTAGGGATGGAGTGAGTTAGCCAATGTTTACACAGTCCTGCATTATTCAGTTCAATTTTACCCCGTGGTGAACATGGTCTAGATCTTACTCACTCTCTTGTTGGCGCTTTCGTTGTTGTTGTTGTTGTTTTTGTTGTTGTTGATGTAACACTAACTAAATTGACTATTTCTCTGTCAATAATGTTAGGATTGTTCTGAAAATTGGGCAATATATACCTGATAGTACTACGCAAGTCATAACGGAACCGGAATTTTCAATGTTACCATGGTTTTCTTAAAAAAGCGAGTTTATAAATGCACACAGCACACAATGTGAAGACTTTGAGGCATACTTTAATAGTACATGCTTTAAAGCCTGCAGCCACAAGATTCGTATTTGCTGCAGGCCACAGGGTGCGTCTCGCAGTGCGGACTTGTTCATGCAAACGAGCCAGCAATTGTTACTTGGTGCATTAACGCCCGACACATACATATCATTATACACAGCAGCCAGAAAACAATTTTTGGCGTCGATAATATTTGTCCAGTATTTCATTATTTTATATTTTCTTTGCGAAAACATGTAATGACTAGGCATTTTGAACATAGCTGTGAACGTCATAGCGAGGCTCTTAAGCTTGACCTGATTGATCAACCTACGAAGAAATTTAAACTCTTTCACGTGACTTGTTGCTTTGGTCATTTCAACCTAATGTTATGCTAAATAGTTCTATTTTATTTCTTCATTTTGAATACCGTACAACGTTGAGCGTACTTACCTAATATGGCCATGACCATGTCGTCACTCAGGATCTCTATGGAACCACGTGCGATGAAATAAATTGCTGTTAAAATGTCTCCCGGGTGTATCAGCGTGTCACCAGGGGGCGCATGTGTAGTTTTAAACTTCGTAGACAGAGCTCGCAAACATCCTGAATAACAAAAGATTTCAGTTGGAACTAATAACATGGAGATTATTATAATAATAGAAAGGCCCAGCGCACGCCACAATTGTATTCTCTAATAGCTTCCCCCTTGGCATTAAGCAAGAATTAACTATGAACTAACTACTTTGTCTATTACAAGATGCTGAGATTACTCTGTTCAACAACTGGCGATAAATGAAGTTTTCAACGGGGTATCAAGAAAACTAAAAGCAACTGGCGATGGACTTGGTGAAGGTTGGCTGAAATACATTGAAATCCAGTTGTTTTTTTTCACATTAAATTTTACTGCTTTGATTGACGGCTTGAAATGAAAAAAGTGAAGATTGTAATATTGGGCATCCCAACATACATGTGATTTAAAGGCACAATGAATGTATTTGACCACAATAATTATGCTTTATGGCGTAGGTCTTATGGTATTGTTGAAGTATTTTATATTAGATATTAAGTTATTGTAGTTTGGCCTTACCAGGGCTTGAACCTTTGAATGCTGTGCAGTTATGTAACAAGTTCCGGTTTAGATGGAGACAGATATCTGCTTGCAAGCATTCTGGAAAACCTTTCAAAACCTGTAGGAAAATCAATAGAGGTAACGTTTCAAGTTTCAAGTTTTTTCATTTCACTCAAATCCACTCAGGGTGGCACGAGAGGTACAGTGGCAGAAAGTATAATAAAACACATTAATTAGCAAAG
>JAVFBZ010147662.1:6571-19916 GCA_032466195.1 Katharina tunicata | reverse complement strand
TTATGGGAAAAACAAAACAACAGCGTAAATTCTATGATGCCTTCTCTGATTTATATTGTTATTCTATAGTCTCGCCTGAATCCGGCTCTGGGGAGGAGTAGAATAGGTGATCAATCTACAAATAGATGTTTTGCTAAACATCAAACCAAAAAAGAAATCTTCTGTTTATAGCATAAACCCACGGTCTTATACATGTAGTGAATGTTCCCTTTTCAAAACGCTAGAACCTCCCACCGTTATTAAATAATTAAGGTGTATTTTTAAAGGAACTGTAATTAGTTTCTTTCAAGGAACTGTCACATGGAAATAATAGGGTTCTTTTTTTACCTCCTTATTCCAACCAATCATTGGAAACTGGACAAAAGCATCAGTCAGAGCACACATATACTTGTGGTAATGTCGGTAATGACGGGTTATTTTGACAAACACCGTCCCATGTTGAAAATAGCTTTTTATTTCTTTTTAATTTCCTGCCGTTTTACTGATGAAGTTCCAGACTCAACTAGGCGACAATTTTGTGTGCTCTATACCAATTAATTTTGCACTTAAAACGTATCTCCTCCAGTTATATATAACTGTAATATTTTTGTTATATGGTTATTAAAAATATTCCATGATTACCGGATATATTTTTTGTATCTCACACTTTGAATTTTTCAAATTGTCTTGTTGAACCATGTCATAGGTCCTCTAATTGTCTTTACACCTTCCTTTGAGAGTTATCTGGTGTCGTGCAAGTCCTGTCCGTAGGGCTGTCAAAGGATCACAGGAGTAAATAACTGAGAATATCAATTTCCGTTCTAGTTTCTTGGACAAAAACGTAAAATTATGTTATTTCATAAAACAGCCTCCAGAAATGTCTGTACGCCTTGGAAGAAGATCACGTCCAGCGTTTCGCAAACCATATTGGATGAAACTCGACCGGAAATATAACCTTAAACCAATATAGCACGTCCCTCCAAAAATGAATAAGTGCAAATTCGTCAAAGATAAATTTAACATTTTCTGTGGTGTTGAACTACTTTGTAGGTAGAAATAACAATATACTCGATTTATTCTATGATAATGAACTAGACAATGGCAATACTACATGTATTTACTATGCAATCACAAACGTAACCACAATCAATCTAGACGGACTAGCGTAGCAGGGCAACGGGAATGATCTAACCGATACATTAGGTTATCCCTTACTCACGCCACAACAATTGTGCATGCGACATTAACCTTGGCGTCATTCCCGAACAACTGTGACAATAAATAACCTGGCTTCCAGGTGTATTCAACAATAGTTAATATTGCTACTGATCAACAATATATTATTTTTTAAACATCCGTGCCTGGATATTAAACATCACTATATTACAAAGATCTGTGCATAATTATTGGAATTCATGCATAAACAAAAAGATTAAATCTCTTTGTAGGTACTGACATGTAAAGATAATAAGCCATGAAGCATAAAACTATTTTGATATTATAAAACAAAGTATAAAATACCAAACTAATTAAGGCATATCTTTTAATAAGTTAATGGCTACCACATACAATCTGTCTTGACAATATATAAATCTATCTACTTTTTTTAAGGCTGTGACAACCTCTAAGTTACGATTTCGAGATTGGAGTTCGATCGTAACTTCCTATTTAACCTGATTTGTTAAACTTGAGCTATTAGACCAAACGGGGAAAAGAAGCGACTTTTCTTTACATTTTGACAACAAAGTATTGGTCAATGTTTCTATCATTAAACACATTCATCTTTTTCTATTATAGATGAACTTATATGCAGAAAAGCTGCATATATAATATTTCTGTATAACTGTATGGAAAGGATTTAAGATCCGTTGGTTATAAACACAATGTGAGTATGAACCTGGAATCTATAGCTAGACTTCACTATTGTAACATTGTCCATGCATCAGTACACGTTTATGTAGAGTAATAACGGTACCATGTCATGGTTTGAGCTTTAACGATTGTTAAGTGAAGAGAAGCCAGGTTGTCAATGGTCCGCAGCCCCTCGATGTTCAGATAAACTAAAATCCCCGTGACTTCAAACAAAATATATTTTACTATAGCAGGATGTTCCACAACTTTGAGACAATGTCTAAGATACGATGAACAGGAATTGAAATGTCCTGCCTAATTGGCTGAATCGATAAATGGGATGAAGTGGTTGATGGCTTTACAATCTACGATTAGGTTACTATGTAATCCTATCCTTGATACATTATAGGTGTTCTGGTTCTCAGGGTTTGATTAACATTCTCACGGTACCTGCCCGGATCAAAGGTAAAGAGGCTAGATGTTTACTTTACTATTACCATCGAGCCCTCTAATAGACGTAACCTATCTAAACTGGGCTTACAACCACGGTGAAGGTCAAACTGCACACAATGTAGCAGAAGAAAGAGAAGCATAGAAGTAATAAATATAGTTACAGTGGATCCTTTTGTTTTTTTTAATTGTGGATAAAATATCTGTATTGAAAGTCCTTTACACAAAAACTGGCAGTAAATAAGAGTTCACTCGAGCCGTTCTCGATGCCATGTTGGAAATGTGATCGATACGTGTTTTAAACATCAGAACAGAATTAATAAAACCTTTGATACGGCTGAATTTGCTTGGGACGCTATTTGGCCACAATGTGGCCAATGCCCTCGTTTCGGGTTCTTTTGGAGCGAACTCTTGCAAATGCCTGGTGTTCTATCGGAAACCAGCTCTTAAATGTCAATGCTCTTTGTTTTGTTCGATTCCAAAGAGCAGTTTCCAGGTAGACATTACAGAGGAGACCACTAACGGTTACACAAACCTGGTAACTACGTACATAGAAATGATCAGGGGGAATACAACACTGATTTAATAAGGTCTTAAATCCGACGAGGAAAAACTAACATGATGCCTTTCACACAATTGCTTGTTCCACTTCATCAACAGATGTTCTCGGGATTTGATTAACTCTGTCTCCATACCTTCTTGGAGGCTCAATGGAGTAAAGAAGCCAAATATTTGGTTCATCGTGTGCTATATAAAGTCGGAATACGTGCAAAGGTGAAGGTCATTTCGTAGACAATACGCGCATACAAGGAGAAGCATTATTAAAGATATATTGCTCTTATTAAGTAACAGAGCACTGCTTATGTCATTGTCTCCCTTTGAGCTATGGTCGATTTAGTGTAGATGTTTGTAAATTTAGTTAAGAATAAATTTGTATTTTAGAGACAACTGAGGAATGTTAGAATACTTTTAAAATAACGAAATCCCAGGATTGGTTCAGATTCAGATTCTTTTAAAAGGAAATTTCCATATTTGTCTGATGTCCTTTAAGCAAAAAGTGGACTTTACCACCTTTCCAAGTTAGTTAGCTCGATTTTAGTATTCTATACTAACATTAATACAGGCCGTAGGTCTAATAAAAAGAGTTCTTTTCAATCTGTAAAACGTTTTGCTTAAATGTCACACAATATATAGTTCCACGTCTCTTTCCATCTCCCGCGACCCTGGATACGCCAACATTTTTGCAACGAACAAAAACCTCGACATTTAATTTGATATTCTCTTAGATTTTTGTGTACTGCTATAGATCACTACATTACGTATTCGTCGATGAACGGTAAGCACAGATTTTACCTGATAGTCAAATCGTGCACATTATCCCGTTGTTACCTTTCTATCGCGAAACATTTCATTATTCAAATTATGAAAAAATCACATTGATTTTCAGAGAATGCGTACTTTCGAGAAGAACAGTCAAACGAATCAGCGTTCAACAAGAATTGCTTATCGGGCATTTCGTTTTGATTCACCATACTGCGAAGTTATTATCAGCGGAGTAAGAAGAAAGAGGCCGGATTAAAATTCACACAAACTTGTTCTATCCCAGAAATAAGTATAGGTGTGTACATAGAGGCGGATTGAAGTAGTATACAATATAGCAAGAACGAAAGAAAACCATACAGGTTAGATATTAAATAGAAATGTGTAAATAATTATGTAAACAAGGTCACAAGGAAAATATATGGGCATTACTTTAAAGGAATTTGAGAAATTTAATCGATTTTAAAGAGAAAGAAAATTTGATCTAAAGTTGATAATGTGATGTCCTTGAAAATTCGATGGAAGCAGAGATGGTTGTGATAACTTGTGTGTGATGAGTAGTCATGATAGTTGATATATAGTGAGTATTTTGCAGATATTAAAGATAATCTAAGTGCCTACACAAATTGAAAGAGAATAAATAATTATTATTATTATACATTATTGTAAAAAATTTATAATACATATATATTTGCCATGAATTGAACCACGGTCTATGACGGACAAGAAAAAATGTACTAGGTGTGAAATAAAGCCGTGTATAGACGTTATAGACGCCTTTATCATTAAAGGGGAAGAAAAAAAAAAGAAAAAAGAAAGTCATGTTCACATTATAGACCATACGAAAGTGTAAATAATTTTTTTTAAGAATTCGTCGTTTACCACTGAAAGACACTCAAATTGAAATACTAAGTTAAAATGTATTGTGAACTTTCTATGTCATGTTTTATTTATTTATAGTATTAAGTTTTTTGTTAATAATTATAACCAAACATAAATTAAAATGTAACCCTTTCGAAAGAGCAACCGCACAAATGTACAGAATAAAGTTAAATGTACTGCACAAATCCAGAATATACAGTTACTCTGGTGAAATGATCACTACAGGAAATATAGCGAAAAAAGTCCATCATGCATTTTACCTTGGTATTTCAATTCAAGTGTCTTTCAGTGGAAAACGACAAATTCTACAAAAGAAGTAACGGTAGTTTTATTAACACCTTGCTTTGTTTCATAAATTGAGTATGACTTATTTTCTTCTCCTTTAAAGGGGCAGGAGACCAAATAAGTCATACTCAAATTGTAAACCATATGAAGTTGTTACTAAAACTGCAATAACATTTTTTGTAGGGTTATTCTTTTTCCTGTGAAAGCCACTTCAACTGAACTACAGTAAATAAAAGGAATGGTGGACCTTTCATGCTACATTTGTTGTAGTGACCCTGTCACGGAAGTAAATATGCATTACAATATTGTTGGTTTGCTAGGGGGACATTTTGAGTAATTTGGATTATTTTTATCTGCAAGAATGCAAAAACAAATCAGTCCACCATACTACAACAGTTGTTCCGTTTAAGAGGCTTTCAAAAGTAACAGAGAAACCCTAAAATGTAATAGCAGTTTTGTTCACTACTTGGTTGAGCCTGTAATTTAATCAGAAACAGACGCTAATTGTTTTCCCCTGAATGCTTTATTGTAAAATTATATTGATGATTTACATATATATTAATACGTGATTGTGAAATACCCAACAGACTGCTCGGCTTCAGTATATGTGTCATTCTATAAAGGTTTGTCTGTTTGGGGTTTTACACCGTACTTAAGGTTATTTCACCAATATGACGGCGTGTCAGTCCAATAGGTGAAGGAAACCACTGGCAACACAAAAGACACCACAGTGCCTTTACAGGACGAAAAACAGGACACTGCAACAAATCGGCTTCATGAAGCCCCTTAGCGCAGAGAGCACAACGGCACAGGAATCTCCCGTCCAACCGCATGTGATTCTATAAACGAGCAATGGCTTTGGATACCCAGCTCTTAAAGAAAAATGCTTTAAATAACTTGGGAATATTAATTATTTAGTAAATATTGAATCCATTACTTGTTCAAGAATAAAAAAGAGCTGATTTATTTTGGGATATTAGTATCTGTTCTAATTAATAAAGATTAATAATTAATAAAGAGTTGATTCAAAACAATTATTTATTCATGTGGTTGGGAATATTGCAATAACACAAAACAAAACACACAGCGGTCTCAGTAGCCACCGGCGACTTCACTTATAAGCCTACACCTATATAGTCTTACTACAAAATGGAAATCGAAAAGTAGTCCGCTACAGTACTTCCAATGGATATTTTCCTGACGACAAAATTATCAAAGGTTATTTCTCTTTTATTTATTTCTGTTAATGTTGAATTTGAACATGTTTAAGTCAGGGAATTGTTACATTGTCCTTTATTCATAATTCATGGGACTGACCGAGCGATGGCATTTGTGGATAATATTTTTTACCAATAGTAGGCCTGCACCACAGCCTTGTGTCTCATTAAATACAACTAGGATGCCATACATATTCACTTTTATTTTACTGATATTCAATGTTGAAGACGGCACTAGTGCACTGGTAGGGTCTTATTCAAAAACCATGTCTCTGTTAGTCCTACTGTAGTAATATGATAACCTACAACATGCAGTTATTATATTTTTGCTGTGTGCGTGTTGATGTTGATAATCCACAGTCACGCCTCCGTAGGGTTTAATATCAGCTTAAAGGGTCATGAACACGTAGATTAAGTAAACATAATCATCTAAACACAGTCAATAAGTACAAGCTCTAGCCTGGGAAAATATGTAGCTTAATTCGGCGAAGCCTCTATAGTGTATGGATGAGCATGGAGAACAATTAATACGAGTTAATCTAGCTCTTAACGCTTCAATCGATGGACTTACAGCTAGAGGTGATTTGTCATCTATTTGATTGATAAGTACCTCAGTAATCTGCTCCCAATATACCGGGCGATCCGGGGTTCGGTGAATGGAGATCAAGCTCGCTGAAAAGAATTCCCAGTTGATTTAGAACGCGTGCACCTGTGCAAGGAAATATACACTTGTCTATCGGAGTATCAACTTTAAATTTTGTGACGTCACACGGTGCTGGAGGAGAGAGAGAAAAAAAAGCCCGCGCTGTAGCATAAAGCACTTCTCGTCTCCGTTGATATTGCAGCGGTGTTAGCCGCGCAGTTTGCCTTCCGCGATTCGCCGAGTAGTATCCGCGCCGGCTTTCGCTAAAGCCAGTCCTGTTGAATTCTCTCTCGCTACCGGGCGCTCATTGCTATCAATTAATTACAGCTCCATTCCGTGTCATCGCACATCATAAAGCCTCGGCTGTTGGAGGAATATCACCTACTTTTATTTGATGAGAGTTTATTGAACTAGCGGACGTCCCTGACAACGCTGATCTTCAGTTCCCTACCGTTAGAGAACGCCAGCAAGTGTACCCGAGTAAAACTAATGCATAGCTTCACTAAGGTGCTGTGAATTTAATGCGAATTTCAAGGAATAATTTTGCGGTGAAGTTTCATTGATAAAGTTTGCTTCTCAGTGTGGTATGTTAGATTGTGTTTTTTAGTAGTCGGTGAAATCGATTATATGACATACCTGATAAAATACATCAAAGGACACCTCGTCTCTGTGCAATATGGAAACTAAACAAAATTCGGAAAAAAGCGACAATTCTGAACGGGCGGATTTACCTGGCAACGACGCAGCCTCTAGCCCTAAAGGGAACACACACATCACAGTACCCATTCCGGATGCCCACCTTGGTGGAAATCGCGCTATTAGATGTGCCAAAAAATGCATTACTGGATCAAAAGACAATTTAATTTTGATCTTACTGTTAACTGCCGTGATTGTTGGCATTTCCATGGGATTCATTATCAGGAACTCCCGGTCGGGGGACTTCACCAAGCGGGAGATCATGTATATAACCTTCCCTGGAGAACTTCTTATGAGGATGCTTCAGATGTTAATTCTGCCACTGATTGTGTCCAGTCTAATCGCCGGTATTGCCAGTCTAGACGCCAAAACCTGTGGCCGGATGGGGCTCCGAACCATCGCCTATTTCGCCACCACCACTATCATGGCCGTCGTCCTGGGAATCATCCTGACGGTCACCATCCAGCCCGGGGGTGGTGCCAACAGAGATGAGATACCCCGCTATGGTAAACCAAAGAAAGTTAACTCTGTCGACACCTTTATGGATCTTATCAGGTAGGTAAACCTTCTAAACTTTGTTTGAAGTTTCCATTGTAGGAACCAGGAGCCTTTTCGCATACATAATTAACAACTAAAGATTGAGATACACAATGCAATTGACTTGAAAATTAAGATTAAAACCTTGCATGCAACTGTTAAATTATTCAATTTCAGGAATAGTATCTTGAAGTGAGTTGCGACCTGATATAAATGAACAAATACAACAAATAATGCACATACAATGCTTTGACTAGTATTTATTGTATGTTCCTAGCTCATAAACCGATGTGGTTCACATAATTCACATTTAAATATTGTGTTTGTTATTTCACCGAGAGTATTTCATATGACTCAATAATAAGGAATCTTAATTTGTTTCTGATATCACCGATTTTCTGATTCTTCTTTGCTGAAAATGTGAAATATTGAAAACGTGAAAAGGAAAGCGCTCCTTCAACTCTTCCAACTGCCGTACAAGTAGGGAATCGTTAGACTTTGACTCCTGCAAAGATAGAAACACCAAAATGCCATTAAACCGTCAAGTGTTGACTCCATAGTTCTTGCGTCCTACTTGTTATAAGGTAGCTGTTTTAATTTGCCCAACGGTTCTAATTGGCAGAGGCTGCTTACATATGGAGAAGTGTAGACAGTCTGTCAATATAGTGTTTCCACCTTTGGTTGAAACTTTATAGCAGTTAAAAACGTCAACGTTTGAATAAGACCAGACTAAGCGGGCCACGGTTCCAGCTTAAAACAAACAAACATAATATCGCTTGGACGGCGATTGCCTGGAACGTAAAACACATCTCGGCTTATGTTGTCCTACTGTTTGCTAAGCGTTCCCCTGAGATGAGTTAATAGTTCTGTAGACTATTATTCTGTTGACAGTTTAGCACGATTAAGGAACAAATATTTACTCCCGCATGCAGGCTATGTTTGGTTACGTTTCATGCCTTGGTCCCTTAAAAAAAACACACCACACTTCGGCCACAACTATTCACAAAATGCTGTTTATTATATTTAATTTTATCCCCAGATTCCTCGTTTACCTTTCCTTCAAAATGGAAAACACCTCGTTCAGTTTTATAAACGATACGAATTTCTGTGCAGCTCAAAGTGTAACCTGATTTTTCTGTATTCTATTTCCCCTTCTAAAGGATTGTAAATGGGACATGATACATTAAAAGAATACAATAATGTGTTGCCAAACTAAAAAAAACTCTATTATGTCAACGCTCGAGTTACCAACAGGGTAAGACAGTCCAAGTAAGACTGCAATACTGTGCTCTGTAGCGAAAATAAAATATATAGATACATATCTTTACATTTATCATCTGCCCAACACTGCCCAAGTGTAACGGCGTTCGGTTGTCAGAGAACTGTTCTTGTCTAAATACAATCGAACAAGTTTCTGCTTGGTACAGTTCTTAGAAACATGTTCATGGTCTTGTAGACAAATAAACCACACGAAAGTCAGGACATTTATTTGCGCTTACGATGAGCTTTATAGTAGATTGTGCGTATAATTAGAGTATACTCGGGCGAGTCATTTCACTTGTAAACCAGAATTATGTAACAATGTTACAATCGCTTCCATCTGTTAGTGGTATGTTTAGACAGATGCATGTCTTTTTTATAACCACTGCCTGAAGCAAGCACATGTGATTCTCACTGGATATGCTGTCTTCTCAATCTGGAAGAGCCCTGCTATCCGTTTCATTTGCAGTATTCCTGCGTTTCTTCTGGCTCTTCTGGGTCTACTTGTTACACAAGTGCGTCGATAAATAGGCCATTTCATTTTACGCACCCTAATATATTTCAGGAAGATTCTGGATTTAGAAGATTTAAACCAGGTCGACTTCAGACCTATTTTATATTGGTTGTATGACCGGAGAAGAATGCGCAAGCTGAAATACGATATGTATACACATATATTCACCATACAGTTAGAACAATATTTCCATTACAACAGCCAGTGAATGTTTGTTATCTATGAAATGTTTACCAAAACCGTACGTGATGTTTTCGGCCTTACTGCAGAGAGTACGTAAGCACTCGACCGTATAACTGCAGATGCAATCAGTGAAAAGTACGTTGTATGTATTCGACAAAACACACACTGGAAATGATATGACATAACTACATTGAGATTAACTATTGGGGTAAATTAGTTACTTGTAGGTGAAATAAATTAATGTGACATTTTTCTGGCTGGCTTATTAAATAAGATATTACCCAATTTAAGGCACCCAGGGCCACTTTCACAAAATGTCGTACCATGGCTTGATTTGGCTCTTATCCCACTGTTTGGGGATAAAGGCCGAAAAAATGGCCAGTCAATTCACACAAGGTTGGATACAAGCAGAGACTTTAAATTAACGAGACAAGTCACTTCGACCAATCCCAGGCTAGCATACTATGCGGCCATGTTGTTTACATGTACGTGGCGCCCCCTGTCCATCGTGTCCTGATTTCTAGTTGTCAAAATGGTTTCTACTTGTAGCGGTTCGTAAAAAATTTAAAAGTCAAATAAGGATGCTAGAAAAAATTCTCGATATCAGGCTGCAAGTATTAGTCAAAGTCGCTTACTGCAAATCAGCACCAATTACTACTGTTCATTTTCAACATGGCGCTATGGTCTCTGATACAAGTACGTCATTCGTATTATGTCAAAACACATCATAACGACAATCAGTACATTTATCGCTAAAAGACCAGATGGTGACATTTTTTTTCACAATATTTACAAACGTGTTCGCTCTTCGGGATAATAAAATTGCTGTACTAAGTTGAACCTGTTTGATATATACATAGGTAACAATTTGAACTATGGCTGTTTGGGGAGATAATCGTGCTAAGGATATCGCTATTGTTCATTTCAATGTTTAAAAGGGGGTGTTATAAGTTATTAGATAATCAACCAGCGTTATGATATTTTTTTAACTTTGAGGTTCCCATTTATGATTTATGATGAAGTATTGGGTCAAACTTTTATATACTAACAATTATATTTTACCAGCATTATATATAAAAGTATGAAACGTCAATTAATGTAACTAGTAAACGGGACTGGCTGAATTATATCAAGGACCAACTAAATAAATGGCTTGAGCCAATACTGGTCTCATCAATCGGTACCTAATGTTAAACATTTTATGTTCATTATACACGCAAGTTTTAGAGCCAATTTTGTCCAAGAGACGAGATTTAAGATGAACAGTATGACTACATGTTTAATATATCACTATTTATGTGATAGTTTCTCTCTTCAATTCTTTCTGAGCCATTCTATATTAAGCCAGTATCATAAACATCTTACTATGTTTCGTATTTCTGCCCATCCTTTAGCGATACAGGAAGATCGTTATCGTAACGTTATACAATATATAGACGACGTTGTACACAATGTATTGTAATGGCACAGAGGACGAATTTCATTTTATACTCATCTGTCCGATCTTCCATGATATAAGATCTACATTAATTAAGAAATACTGTTGAAAAAAACCCATCTCTTCTTAAATTAATATTGCTTCTGTCATCGAATAACGTCACAATTCTTATGAATCTTGGTAAACACGTGAAAATAGCATTAAACTTACAAAAGTACTACCCACTCTCCGTCTGTATATTGATGTAGATCTATTCTGTACCTATCGCACGACATTTTTATGGGCATGGTTTACTATTACGTAATTTTAACGTACGATATTTTATCGTTGCACGACAAAGTGTCACTAGATCTTCAAAAGTGTGTATATCTGAGTGTCGCTTCTTTATCACACCCTGAAACGTTTCTACTGTGTTTGAGTTTTCCAGCTTACATCGCCACATAAGTGAAATACCCTTGAATAGGACATTACATACCAAATAAATAAATAATTTGATATATTTACCACATTCTATTAAAGCTAGTGTTAATGGGCCATCGAGTCTTTAGTATGATTCTTTGGTGAAAGACATGAAGCTAGTAAACTAATTCACATTCGAAAGTGATATGCTAGGATATAGCTTGCAAGTTATGATCCCAATATTTTAAGCGTTTCTGTTCTATCGTTGCTGAAGTCGCCATGTCATGATGACCGTATATGTATGTTTTATATATATATTTTTCTGTCTTCGATGCTTCTCTGTTGTTGTTCCAAGAAAACCTACCGAGACAAAAAAAAAAAGAGTTGAATCCTTACAAATAGCAACCTTTCTAGATTAACAGCATGTATTGGGAAGCCATTTACCTGTATTAGGCAGATGATATTAATTAGCCGATTTCTATCTGGTTAGTTCAATTCCTCCAATCAACTTAATGTACAGTGGAGTACAACTGAACTGAACATGTGTGAAATACGTTTTCATACTGACAATGCCAAAAATGTTTTTTTTTTTATTGTCGTTAATACTTATACCTGGCCTTTTGTCGTTATTAAATTAGCATATATTAAAACTAAGCTCTAGAAACATACGCAGGCGAGCACAGATGTGTCGCACTATGAAACATGTGCATACGCATCTTGTGGTCTTAGCAAGATCGGAAGTAAGTTAAAACAAGCCTGATAATATTATCACGTAATAAATTAAGTAAATTTTAAGACGTTCACATCAAAACATTGGAGGCGAATAAAGGCGAAAGAGAGTAAACATAAGCCCAGTTATGTATACCTGTGCGTTAACCATAAAATCACGCGAAAGACGAAAAAAGGCGTAAGACGAAATGTATCCAGATATTTCTAAAGACATAAAAGTGCAAAAAAAATTGAGTTTTTATCTAGCATATTTTTTGACCAAGTCGTTCTAACTGGGAGTTGGCTTTACTGCATGAATGTCACGAGAGAGCATAAGCTAGGGGTACATAGAGCAAAATGTACAGTAAGTGGACGCATACACATACAAAAGGCTTATATGTGATACTCTTAATTCTAGAGAAAACACTGGAATATGGTTGAAATTGAAAGGCTTTATATATCCTTAAGCTCCAACGATTTATATGTTAATTCCAAAAGCTGAATCTTTTCCGTTTGTTGACATAATCTTCAATTGTCTTAAACCGTATATAAAATTAACAGTTCAGTTTACCTGAATATATTCAACGTACCCACCAAGCTTGTTTCTTAGTATTACTATACTTATCGTGGCTCTTATATTGTATATATTCTGAATACATTTGCAATATGCAATATCAATTCCCATATAATAATGAAATAATGCTAACTGTTTGTGTAGAAAGGCGACTCAATATTACTCGCAAGTGAGCCTGCTTATTTTAGAAACTAATGCGTATGGTAATATTATAAAACTAACTGTTGCAACGTTTTCCCTTTAAGACGGGTAACTTTAAAACACATTCGACTTAATATTCCCTTTTACGGCATTTTGTGACTGAAAACAAAAGAGTATTTCTTGAACAAGGCTCATTGCTATCGGCTATCAATCTTTAGTTTAAAGGATTTCATACAAACGGAAATAATTGAATTTAAGTCGTGTGACA